>JAVTVY010000432.1:0-34934 GCA_036873755.1 Hanleya hanleyi | reverse complement strand
TATTATGATACACACCACCCGGATATACTCGCTTCACAACGTTCGTACAGATTTTCTCGTGGCTATGTAAGTGGGTAGACTGGTTGAACACCCGATGCCATTGGGCACAACTGTAAGACTGAGCGTACTGGCTCATATTGTAGATGAGCGAAAAATGACTGACGCCATTGTCGTCGAACACATTGACTTTCATTGTAGAAGCATACCGTTCTGTTGAACGACGAACCAATTCAGCCACAAATGTATCCTCCTCGCATCGTAATCGGTATACAAAGATATTGAGGTTGAACAGTTCAAGTCTTGCTGCTCTAAATACTGTTCCCAATAGTCATTGGCCACTCTGTCACAAGACTTGGGGTCACACTCGTCCACATGCACGGCCAAACACCGAAACAGACATTTCCGGTCTTTGTAGGACCCCTTTGTCCCTGCTGTTAATGCATACAGGCCTTTTCGACGAAGCAACCAAGGGGGTAGTAGTACAGGAGCACCGATAGGATGATCTCTCATTTTTGTGACGAAAAATGTGACGTTAGTCACCATTTCCACAAGCCATTGGGTATTGGGGCGTTGCAACCGGGCCCATTCCAATGGATCCAACGTAGTCAGTTGGTCGATGAGTGGCTCCAGAGAAATCGCATCCGTCACCGTGAACGGTTGATCAAACACATAGGTATTATTGCTGGGATAATAATACCGCACCTGATCCGTCTCCTTGTGCCGTAAAATGTACCCGAATGTCATATTCAACTTGAACGCTGTCACCTGATCTGTGAAAATGTTTTCGGCATAGGTAGACAGATACGTGAGGTCCTGCAGTCGAAAGTTATACAAGTCCAATAGACGACGGTCACGGTGAAAACAATGGCGTATGGTAGCCCAGTGACGTCGATAAATGTCACTGACACGCTCGTCTTGGGGTAAAACTTCAACCGGAGGTGCTGCTGGGTCCCAGGGAAAATCTTCTCCACGTCTCATGCTTTCTCTCCACGTCTCATACAAGCTGGTAAGCAGGCAGACAGGCAGGTCAGGCTGGGCAGGCAGGCTGGTCAGGTCAGGTAAGTCAGGCAAGTAGTGCAATGAATACACCCCACCGCTAAAAATCGCCTCCTTTTATACGTTTTTCTACAATCCGCCATTTTGACCACCACCACCACCACAGGCCGCCATTTTGACCACCACTACCACCACACAGCCGCCATTTTGACCACCACCACCACCACACAGCCGCCATTTTGACCACCACCACCACCACACAGCCGCCATTTTGACCACCACCACCAGCCGCCATTTTGACCACCACCACAGGCCGCCATTTTGACCACCACCACCACCACACAGCCGCCATTTTGACCACCACCACCACCACCACAGGCCGCCATTTTGACCACCACCACCACCACCACCACAGGCCGCCATTTTGACCACCACCACCACCACCAGGCTGGCTAACGGAATGCAATGACACGGCAGGGGCTATTTTGATCAATGCACCACCACCACCACAGCCGCCATTTTGACCACCACCACCACCACCACAGCCGCCCTTTTGACCAACACACTTGACCTCAGTGACCCCTGTGACGTCATAGTTACATCCGGGTGAAAGTTAACTTTAAATCAGTTTTACCTACTACTTACACGGTTATAATTTTTTACAAATGCACTGGTACGGCGATTGTAATAGAATGGCTATGCGGAATCCTTATCTCTATAGTTTATTCTGTCACTTGATCAAACATGTTCAACGACTCTATGCAAATTATACCTACGTCATCAAACATAGCGGTCGTATACTTGATTCTGATTGATCGAGTCTTTGAACCTGAATCGGTTTTTCGTCCGAACTCGCGCTTTCTGCGCTCCTCATTTGACCTTCGTCCCCCTCATTTGATGTTCCGTCTCCTCATTTCGCCCTTGGCCTCCGCATTTCACCCTGAGTCTCCTCACTGACCCTGATCATGATCAATGATCTTGCATTTGCACCGTTGAAGCAAAACTTCCATGTTTTATTTCCACTACTACGACTGACCCGTATATCCCAGAGAAAACCTTAATCATGTGTGATGTACAATGAATATTCCCATGGATATCCATTGAGCAATAGCAATAGTTATATGTAAGAATATTACGGCCGTTCCATACAGAGACAATTAAAGAGTTATTAAAAAATGATGCTGTCTTCGTTATTCTCCACAAGCTCAAAAATAGATGAATCATTGAAATGAACTGTAGCTGTGACGAATTTGTTCGTATACATGTATACAGTACCGAATGTCATAAGGAGTGTCCTTTCAACCCAAAGTACACTACTATCATATCAACGCTCTCTCATATTTTAACGGATTCCGAACACAATCTAATCTAGCTAATTTAGAATAGACGTTCTTAGTTTGGAGAACATTGGTGGGGAGACTGAAATGTCTAGGACTGAGGTTTCCATACATCACACCTGACTGGGTTGAAATATATTTACGGATACTGGTATATCTGGGTAATGTATTAAGCGACAATTGCGACTCGATACATATTTCTGGTCACAAATCATTAAAAAACGACCTTACTTACACACTTAAGATGAAAGTGTTGTATTTAACATATAAAGCGCCATATTTGCAACACTTTCAGAAAGTAATTGAAAAAAAAAAGATTATATCCAAGTGCTGTATGAGGAGCAATATAACACTTTATAAGTGTTCAATTCAGCATTGTAAAGGGTTGTATTGCTCCTGCAGCACTATAATTTTAGATGTAACACATTTTTTCAACAATTTCTGAGAGTTATGAATATAACACTTTAAATAATGTTGTCACTCCTCGGACATTTATAATCCTAAATACAACATTTTTAAGAGTGTGATATAATAAATTGGATGAGCACATCTTGAGAAAACTGTATTCACTAATATTCGCCGCCACACCAGTTAACCTGGCCTTTCCGCTCAAACATCTAACAAATACAGCATACATACCACCGTTCTTTTTCAGATACGACGGCCACGGATAAGGTCATTCAAGCCGAAACTATATTACAGTAAAATATTGGAGGTGGCGAATCAAACGGTAGTTTTGATATTTTTAATAGTCCAATATTATAGAAACATTTTAAAATACACTACACTCATTAAAGGCCCAGTCATGTATAGTAGTGACCTGATTATAATCCTAGATCCAAAACATTCAACGTTGGTTTATTTCTGTTCTCTTTATTTTAAAGACAACCGTTTTCAAGGAACCTGATAAAAACCGTTCAACGACGGTCCAGGGGAGGTAATCTGTGATTTCAACAGCTCAGCTCGAAGGCTCGGCTTATCTGTCCTTTGCATTGGGAGTCCTTGTGTCTTTTTGAACCGGTGCAACATGCACAGCTTCCTGCAATCACGGAACCTTCCGAGACACTTATCACTAAACCACCAATGTAGAGTCTGTCATTTCCCCACATGTTTCCCACACGCCATTTCCCCAGATCACCATTTTCCACAATTCGGTATATCGGTACATAACCAATCTTTGTGAATTAAGGGTTTGGAGGGTTTGGGAATATAGTTCATGTTCGCGGGGATACCGCCTTTCATCGTGGCTTGACATGGAAGAATATCTGGGGTCATCTTCACATTTCAGGTTAAATAATAATATGTGATGAGGGCTGTCGTCGCAATTTATTGACGAGGACAATTGGTGACGCAAGCACCTCGCTGGGGGTCTAATAATACCCCAGCCATCATTCAGATTTTGGACAGGATTCCGGGACGCGTGCACATCGCCGAAAGTGACATACATAGTAAAATAGATGTTTGCCGAGCATTTGATTACTTTTCAAGTCTGTATAATACCTCTGTTAACCCAGCGTTAAGAAGAATTATCTGGAGATTATTTTCCCTGTTTATCTGGACAGAGCATATGAAAAGTAGTTCGCTCATGTGCAAAACTGAAGTTGTTCGGCCGGATTCAAACTGAACCGTACGTACATGGGTTTTTCCCTAAATGTCATAGCAACGTAGTAAAGGTCAACTTCCGCTACAACCACCTCGTTGGGGGTCTGATAATACCCCAGCCACCAGTCAGCATTTTGGACAGGATTCCCAGTCGCGCGCACATCGCCGGAAGTGACATCAGAAAATATTGAATGTGCCATATGTCGAATGTTTCGATGAATTTTATATCATTTGTTACTTCCCCATTTGACGTAACGATGAAATTAAGGCTTAGGAGATTATATTTCGCCGTCGATATATTTTAATGGATAATGACTGGTATATTTTCTACCTGAATTTGTCAAAATTATCATAAATGTAAGCTTATTAGTCCTTTATTAGGATATTTGATCCATGCATATTATCATATTTACATCAGTTATCAATACATGAAAAACCCGCTCCATGTTATACACTTAACGGAGGTATCATGAGAACGAACCGGAGATCACGCGGTGATCCACATGCTGCACCTGTCGCCGCCACTGGGACAAGACAGCATTGTCCAACGATTAATGTATCAAATTGTGCAATTATATTATGTAATTGAGGCGGCTTTGACTTGTGACATATGTCATTTCGATTTACATTAGAAGTTATCGCATTTTAATAATCAGAACATAGCTCAAGATAAACTTCAATGGTTATTTGATTATTATAAGTACGGTACATGCAAACAGGTTTTAAAGCACAATATACCATAATAATGGTATTGTGTTATTCCATGCTTCATAATTTATAAAAGAAAAAAATCCCAAGTCAGAAGTCGGAAGTCAGAAGTCAGAAGTCGAAAGTCAGAAATCCCCTCTCGGCTTTCATAGTTGTGTGCATTGGTGTCGCATCAACTGACTTAGGCGTTTGCAGCTGTGTCCACATTCCTTACATTATTTCTTGGCCCCTGGCCCATGGAGTGAACGTTCATGGCGCTGTAAATGATCCAGGCGATGGACTGTGTACATATCGTACAACTATACTGGGCGGTTCTGTCGTGCTTGGTACACTCATGGTGTCGCAAGTCTATGGAATATGGAAAGCCATCAGTGTCATAACCTCTGGTTTTCCACACGTGGTAATACGATTTTCCACGCGTGGCAATTCTATTATCCACGCGTGGAAAATACAGCCAATGGTTTGACTTGTAATTATCACGTGTGGATATTTCGACCAATTACTCAACTTGGAAATACCACACGTGGAAATTATTTACCACGTGTGGAAAATATCCACCAATGATAGAACTGGGATTACCACGTGTGGAAATTATTTACCACACGTCGTATTTATCACCCAATCATTGAATTCGGAAATACGACGCGTGGTAAATAATTTCCACGCGTGGTATTCCCATTTATCCACGCGTCGAAATTTTATTTTACTCAGCCAATGAATGAGAGCTTAACAAAGAAAGCTGGTCCCTTCAGAATGGCGGAAATCGACAGTTTGCGGCGGTTCGAGTATCATTTCTCCGAATGTGTTCGTCTAGCTGGTTTCGGAGGGTTAGAATCCTGCCATTGATGTTTCGATTGACAATACTCTCCAAATCCTGCAGCCTCCTGATATCCATGGCGGAGGTGTCTAGAACATTTTCGCGTCCTTTTAAAGATAAGACAGGGTCAAAGTGCGTGTATCTGCTTTCTGTAACGATTGTTTTGACTGGTAGATTCGAAAATAGAATTACCACGTGTGGAAAAGAGAATTAACAAGTGTGAAAAACTCAGTGAAATACCATGTGTGGAAATTATTTACCACGCGTCGTATTTCCGAATTCAATGTGATTGGGTGATAAATACGACGTGTGGTAAATAATTTGGTTTATTTGGCCTCGCCTCGCACCCAAACGCCCACCTCAAATGTCCACTTTCTACACTACTGCCAGATTGCGCATGCCAGATTGCGCAAAGAACAAGGAAGATATAATGTAATACCGTAGAGTACGGTATTACATTATATTTTCCTTGTTCTTTGCGGTATGGAGAGTGGCATCTTATTTTTTTTCTATCTCGCGCTGTAGAATACGATGGGAGGGGTCTCGATACCATGGTGTTGGATCGTGCGAGGTGTCATTGTGAAGCACTCGTGAGTGAGCGTCCAACTGGATGGGTGTGGAGTGGAAATACCGTTTATCTGCGCATGCGTGATAGAAAAAGTGTATTTGAATGGACGTTTTGGGGTCAAATAGAAAGAAGAAAATAGAAAAAAAAGTTTAAAAAGTTACATTTATGGAATGGCAGCTGTCGGCCACCATAAAAGTGAAATGAAAATGAAAACGAAATCAAAATGAAACGAAAGGGAAACGGAAATGAAAGGAATAAAAAAAATGAAATGAAAATGAAATAATGTGGAAAAAATATTTCAATTTAAATAAAAAAAGAAAGAAAGAAGAAAATAGAAAAAAAACGTTAAAAAAGTTACATTTATGAAATGGCAGCTGTCGGCCACCAATGACGAGGATGCACCTCGCAATAAACAGGACATTCTCATTGACTAATGGAGGTGACGTCATCCACAGACTCACTTGCCCCCCCCCCCCCATACATATAACCTGGCCTATACTTATAACATTGCGCTCGAACTCCCAAGTAACCTCCCTCCAGGTATCCGTGACCATACATAGGCTATCTCTCGCTACAACTATTCCTCATTTTATCCTCCCTATTCCCATGACATTATCCTTCATTTCCCTGTACCTTTCCGCCATTTTCTCTATACTTACAACGTTACTCTGGATTCCCGCAGCGTCATTCACAGCCTCATTTTACGCCACATTTTCCCTCCGCCACCAAAATATACTAATGGATTTGCCCTTTCTATACTACCAAGGCTTCAAAACAATTTCTATTAATGTATCAATTACGATCGGATATATTGGTGAATTATCCAAGCGGGTTGCACGGCATACTCTGTATGACCTGTGCCCATTGTAATACGATGGAGTGCCCAATCAAACCAACCAACCAACCAACATGCTCGCTGTGTCGATCAAACGATCAAAATAGACACAGACCGAATGCGACATTCTTACTTCGTTGTATCACTGTCTGTGTTCATATCTGGCAATTACACTCGATGAATAAGTAATATTTTCTAGGAATGCAATAATATAAGTGACAGTAGCCAAGGTCCATTCCTTGGTATCTGGGTGTCTTTTTATCCAAGTTTTATTATTTACTGCTACTCATCCCTCTTCTATTTCTTGTAGTTTCGATTGACTCGAAGATAGCAATAGCTCGAGGAAGAACTGCCTTAACAGAATGACATCAGAGTTGTCATGGTGATAATGCTGCAAATCAACTTTCTTTGGACTATCTCTATATTTATATATATTTGCTGATAAGCTTTTGATTGCGGCCGAAAGTCTCACGTTTTCGAACTCAAACAGTGGCCTCGATTGCATTTTTTATTTCATGGTTCCTTTTTTTATTTTCCTTATCAATTCTGGTGAACCAAACAAGATTGCTTTTCTATTTCTGTATTCCAATCAGAATGCCATGTAATAACTTTTTGAGAGACAACTTGCGATAAATTCTTACGTATCGTCGCGGCATCAGTTTCGGACCGTCATGGGTTTCGGACCTGCCATCATTAAATGTTATTATCACGTGATCGCGCACGGTGAGTGACGTCATTTCTGGGGCTCTGAACGCTGGTGGGTGATTGCTTGTGGGTTGTTAGAGAAAATGCTGAAAATTCGTTTTGACGCGGTAAATAACTACCGAAACCTTTACACAGCATATATAAATGCTCTATTTGCTAATGCCACTTTTAGAGACTTGAATAATAGGCCATAGCTTCTGTTCACGATGTAGTAGGGATCTCTCCACAGCCTCATTTTTTCTGTCGTCTGCCAAGGAAATGGTGGCACGTGACCATGGGCTCCACCTCGTGGCCTATTTCTTTTTATATGGAAGACAAGAAGGGTAATGTCTTATATTGTATGTTAAGATATTGTGACAAAAATTACTAACTTTCCTCCAGAAATTAAGGTGATAATGACTTGATTTTTAAAATCTGCAATTATTTATTGCATGTAATTAAGATTAACTGCAGTGTCATAGTGTAAAAAAATATATATTTGTACTAAATAGGTTAGGTTTTAAATGTAAATCAAAGTAAAATGCTGAAAAAGCAATAAGTATAATTATTTATCAAAGTTTACAATGCTTAATAATTACCGGTTTAATAAATTACAACATTTCGTGTTGCACTTTGAACTTTTCCAAGTTCTTAATATTTACGCGCACCCTGACATTTCGGCGCGTCTGGCCCACCCTACTCACCGAATGTAATGACCTTTCTGGTCGCCAGGGGGCGTTTTCAAGCTGCCGGTCCGAAACCCATGACGGAGTCTGTTGTCAGGTATGTTCAACCTGATGTACTTAATCTGAAATCCTGATTAAATGCGCGCGTGCCGAAAAGTCATAATAATTTCGTCTGGTTGTTGGGGCTATTCTATATTTAAAAAGCCGTTTGCTTTCATCAGTGCATCTTTATTTATGGGTCTAGGTCACGAAGAAGGCTTAAGCGCGCCGAAACCCATACCACGAGGATATATATATAATAATGAAGATACTGTGCATTCGTGCAACCAGGATCCTTGTAAATGGCGGACGAAATGATTTGATAAAAAATGCTGAATGATGTAAGATTTTGAACTTTCCGTTCAGAAAATATTTTGTGTACAAGTGTTGAAAATAATGGAATACTTCCAGGTTTCTCTTTCCATTGTATCAATTACCTCCTATATTCCAATTACCGGCAATCAGAAATTAAAATGTCATTATCATATCATTGGTTATTAACCCTGGTAATGAAAGGTAAGAAAAGGCAAAGGAATAGCCTAATTAATCATACCGATCTTCGTTTCGGGGAGTATGTTGGCGCGCGCACTATGGGAGGCAACCCTTGGTCAGGCAGATGTCGCCGTGGAACAATTTGTGATGTACAACGCTCTGCCGTGGTACATGACATTTATTCAACGGTAAGGCAAGATATGACTGCATCATCACTGAACATCACGATTTGTAGAATGACACGTGACAGGCTGTCAACCAATGAAAACTTTAGGAATTTACATGAGGTATAATAATATATCTGATTTCGTCAAGTAAAGTTTCAAATAGATGAATGTGGTTAAGCAAATCTGCGTGACGGTATTATATTTTGGTCCATGTTTTAAGGAGTTGCGATTTTTCCTATTTTACAAGTTTCGATTTTATCCGGTCTAAAAAATTCATATGACAGACCCAAACACATGAATTCTGTTGTCATGTACCCGGCAATGCACGTATATTTGATTGAATGTGAAAGAGCGATAATGACTGGTCAACAACATGGGCAAAATTGACCTGGAATGACATAACAGAGATTTTGAATTATGTGATTTAATTACATATTTCGTGGAATTCATGTAATGTGGAGCACCCCGTCAGAAAATACTGGCTCGGGTAAGAATCGAACTCACAATTTAAGTGATACCGTCCTTAGTACTATGGTTGCAGTCTATAGAAGAGCCAAGGCATCTGAAATTAAACAGTAGGCTGGTTTATTATATGCCAAACAGCAACCGTATTTTGAGAGAACCCCCATAGAACTATATATTTTCTGAAAGAGTAGGCTCTTGCCATGAAGCTGAGACAGATGTAAACATAGCTGACCGAAATCAGGGTCCCCATAACCCCTACTGAACATGCCCCAAACTTCAGGAAAATCCTCTAAATTTGGCCCAAAATAGGTCATATTCTCTCCCCATCACAGAAAAAACTTGACAATCGATTGCTTTGAAACTCACCGACACTGTGCCCAGTCGAAGGATCAACACAAATTGGCAAAGAAAATAGGGGTTCGACCACGCGGATTTCAAGCTCATTTTCCCACTGCAAAATATACCATGTGCTCGCAAGCAGAAAAAGGCCCCAATTTACAGCCACACTTTCGCACTTCCATCTTCATAGAGAAGCATTGACCAATCTAACTGGCAAAATACCATGTATTGATTTGAAGCAAATCAACCAGTCAACTGAATGATATTACAAATATTAATAAACAATAAGCCAATAAAAATTCTCATGGGGTCAAACCTGGTGGAATATTAACTTCAAAGATTTTGAGGGGGACCAAAAATCCGCAACTATGGACTGAGCCCTATACAGTACTGATTTCGATCCTCATTGGTGTCAGTGCGCATGCGCGAGAAACAGAAAGTGGTGTGCGCAGGTGTTTTGCGCAAGTATGACGTCACTTCCGGTCTGCGTGAATCGGGCGTGAACTGGGTAGGACTCTGGGTTTACATCTGGCTTCTTGAGGAGGGGAATGCATGTACTGACCTGTATCTGGGGTTTTTCCCATGTTATGATTGAATGATAGCAATGCATGTAGTGTATATGGTTTTTTCCATTCATCTGGGTCCTAATCAGTCGGGGACTTGGGGTACCTGAGGTAGGATTTCGCTGACGTCCGCGCCTGCATCCGGGTTCTAGGATTTCGCATCGGGGAGTTGGGGGTACCTACGGTAGGATTTCGTTGACGTCCGCGCCTACATCCGGGTACTAGGATTTCGCATCGGGGACTTGGGGTACCTACGGTAGGATTTCGCTGACGTCCGCGCCTGCATCCGGGTACTAGGATTTCGCTGACGTCCGTGTCCGTACCAGTTACGGTATTATTATCATCCCAGCAATAATACCTATGTGTTTGACCAGCCGTTCACGGTGACGGATGCTATTTCTCTGAAGCCACTCATCGACCAACTCACTACGTTGGATCCTTTGGAATGGGCCCGGTTGCAACGTCCCAAAACCAAATGGACTGTAAAAATGGTGACGAACGTCACATTTTTCGTGACCAAATTAAGAGATCATCCCATCGGCGCTCCTGTTATTCTCCCGTCTTGGCTGCTCCACCGAAAAGGTATGTATGCGTTAACGGGAGGCAACCATGGGCCCTACAAAGACCGGAAATGTCTGTTTCGGTGTTTGGCCGTTCATTTGGACCAGTGTGATCCCCACAGTTGTGATAGAGTGCAGTGGCCTAGAGCAACTCCATACCTTGTGTCCGTGTCTAATTCAGTATAGTCTTAGCTGCTAGAGCATAAATATATATATTAATACAATATAAACTATATATAATTATCAAGTTGTTGAGATTCACTAAAATAATAACGAACATAATTTTGCACATTTCAAGCTGCATTAATTGATGTAGGAATGTCCCCATGTAACACGCGGTGTTACCTCGCGCAACATAATGTGTTACAATGTTTCACCTGAGGTGACTGGTCACTGAGATTATTAATCGGTTAATCGTTGAATCTTTGACTGTTCTTTATTAATTTCTGCACGGCTTCAGACATATCGGTATTAGCTTTAAATGACAACGATTCATTCCCCCAGAGCAAGTAGTGGAGTGTATAATTTGGAAGTAGGTTGCATTTCGCCCCTTATATTATAGTATAAAGGACATGTAAAGAAGAAATGATGAGCGTCCTCGCTTGGTTCTCCGCAGCTGCAGCCTGCAGTATTTGATAGATTTCTCCCAATCTCAGTAAACTCAGATATAATATTACGGAATATTATATCTGAATTCAGCACTATATAAATCCCATGCGAATCTGAAACTACATTTGTTAGCCAATCAGGTGGCTAGCTTGTTGAAATCACGCCCACAGTAATTACACACGATAGCACGTGGACTAATATATAAACATTATCGAGAAACAGTATCCAAATATTGCATCATTTCCCGACAGTGTGCGTGAAGATCAAAGAGTTCACTTCCTCCGAAGTCTGGCTTTGTTAGGGGTAGAAATATCAAAAGATTGTGCCGCGCGAAGATGTTAATCTCCGTGAAGTAAACGTCAATCATTGTCAAAGAGAAAGGTCAGAAATGGTCGTGATTGGCTTATTATGGGATCTCGCAGAATATCGGCGAACATTTCGCACGAAGTTTTCATAGCGTTACGTCTAGATGATATTCCCCTGATTTACCATCTTGGTTTACCCAGATTGGATTTCTTCGTGTTAAGTCGGCATTCAGTTGACTGCAACGGTGCCTCAAATGGGTGTGTGTGATGTTGAGTTTTCTTGAACCCGCTAGAGTAAATTTAGGTGGGTGACGAACGTGAGTTATTGAATGGTAAAAAGCAGTGACTGATGGTTTGTTTCTTATGTCATCAAGGTTATTCCATGCATGGATTGTCGATGGAATAACTGATTTTTTGGAATACTTAACCGAGTTCTGGGGGTCACATAATTTGCATCGTTTCTCAGATTATACGGAGTTGTTTGTCCAACTAGTGGAGTAACTTAAGTTGGATATATAATCTGGGCTTTCTCCATTATGTATTGAATACATTAATTTCAACTTTGCATTTTGACGTCTGATTGCTAGAGTTTACCAACCAGTTTCGGATAGAAGGGATTCCCTGGAGGCATTGGCCGGGAGACCAGCAACTATTTTTGCAGCAGCAAGTTGAAGTTTTTCAAGTTTGTCAGCTTCTTCTTGTGTACAACCATCCCACATCACGGAATACAAGCCGTTCTCACATATACAGACCACCCAAGCTGTTTTACGTCACATTACTGAGTCTTTACATGAAATGAACTTGGGTATTTTTCTGTAGGAAACACATACAGCTTTTTGTGCAGAACTAAAGTAATTAATTTTTTGGTTTCATAACAGCTGAGTGAGTTTTTCCTATGTCTGATACACACGTAGAATCAAAATAAAGTACCAAAACCAAAAGTAAAACACAATACAAAGAAACGCAAAACGAAATAGAGGTTCCGCTTTGACCCTTGGGTTGCCGCTCTGGCATGAAGCCTATGCTGGTTGTTTTTTTTAAAGCAAAAACATACGTCTCCCCCAACCTCCCACCTTGCCTTGAGCGGGCACATTATTTAAGGGAATGTGCTATAAAACGAATGTAGCAATAAGTATCCTGAACAAAGCTGTGCATCTATAAATATTAATTGCGGGCGTTTCATTGTTGCAGTAGCCCATTGAGGATTTATATAGCAGTAGTTGTCCTGTACATACATGTAACAAAGATGGACATCAGAAACAGATGGATGCACGCAAACAAACCTAATAAGATGAGGAAGCCATCACGATGAAGTTTCCATCCAAGTTCGGGGAAATTCCGTCCAGTAGTTCTCCAGATATCTTGAGGACAAGGCCTATACATGTACAAGTAGACAGACGGATGAACACCTAACACGCGCGCACACCAAAACATAATCAGATGCGGAGGCCATTCCAATAAAGATTCCATCAAAGTCTGGTGAAGTTCCGTCCAGTAGTTCTCCAGATATCTTACAGACAAGGCCTGCATACCGAAACCAAATCAGATAAGGAGCCCATTGCAGTGAAGCTTCCATCCAAGTTTGGGGAAATTTCGTCGGGTAGTTCTTCAGATATCTGGCAGACAAGGCCCAAGTGGACGAACGGACGGACACGAACGAACGCTCGCACACACACCAAAACCTAACCAGATGAGGGAGCTATCCCAATGAAGCTTCCATCAAAGTTTGGTGAAATTCCATCAAGAAGTTCTCAGGATATCTTGCAGACATTTTCTGTATATACTTGCACATGTACATGGACGGACAGACGGGCAATGGACATGGATGAATGCGCACACATACTCCAAAACCTAGTCAAATGAGGGGGCTATCCCAATGAACCTTCCATCCAAGTTTGGTGAAATTCCGGTCAGTAGTTCTCAAGATATCTTGCAGACAACGCCTGTATATACATGTACATGTAGATGGACGGACAGACGGACAATGGACACGAATGAATGCACACACATACACCAAAACCTAATCAAATGAGGGAGCTATCCCAATGAACCTTCCATCCCAGTTTCATGGAATTCCGGCCAGTTGTTCTTCAGATATCTTGCAGACAGGGCCTGTATATATATGCATGTGCAAGTAGATGGACAGACGGACGGACACCAGACATGAAAACGAACGCAAGCACACACACCAAAACCTAATCAGATGAGAGGGCTATCCCAATGAAGCTTCCATCAAAGTTTCGTGAACTTCCGTCCAGTAGTTCTCCAGAAATCTTGCAGACAAGGCCTGTATATATATGTTCAAGTAGATGAAAGGACGGACGGACACGGACACGGACGAATACATATACGCACACACATCAAAACCTGATCAAATCTGGGGGCTATCCCAATGAAGCTTCCATTCAAGTTTAGTGAAATTCCGTCAGGGAGTTCTCCAGATATCTTGCAGACAAGGCCTGTATATACATGTACAAGTAGATGGAAGGACGGACGGACAGACACCGGACGCGGTTGAATGCAAGCACACACACCAAAACCTAATCAAATGAGGGGGCTATCCGAATGAAGCTTCCATCCAAGTTTGGTGAAATCCGTCCAGTAGTTCTCAAGATATCTTGCAGACAAGGCCTGTATATACATGTACAAGTAGATGGACGGACGGACGGACACTGTTGCAGAAACTTATAAAACAGGGCTACACCACCAAGCGCCTCCACTCAAAGTTTCTCAAATTTGGCGATACATATCGCATGCTGATTGCAAAATATGAGCGTAGCGTGCAAGATCTATGGCGTTACGTTTCGTAACTTGTGTCTAATTCCGCTTAACCCGGGTCTAGGGGCCGTATTGACCCATGTACTTCAAGATCCCAATGGTACTCATATGAACAGTCACAATCCAAGCGTGACTGATATACATCATTCTTTAGATGACGACTTTACAACGAATATTATGGATTAAGAATACTGATCAGCGATAGGGATTTGATATTTTTGGAACATCGTGATGTCTTGCCGGCATCATTGAAAACTGTTGACCGCTTCTCTCTTGCAGGAAACAATCCTATGTTTATGTATACTATGATTGTCTTTTTGAATTTGGTGCTAATACTGTTATATGGAATATGGAATAGGTCTTTGGATTATGGACGCGGATATTCTCTAATGGACGACGGCTGAATTATGAATGACGGACCAGACGCTTGTAACTCGACACGGATGAATGCACGCACACACACCAAAACCTAATCAAACAAGCGGCCAGAGGATGCTAGGTCCCCCGCCGAAATGGCAGCAATATCTTGTTACCATTGTTGGTCTCATGGGATATACATTAGGGAGGCAACTGCTAATTCAACTGCTAGGCGTTGGATGCGGAAGGGTCTTTCTGCCTTCCCAAGTTTTAAAATCAACTCAGAACGGTTGACTGAACGTGTTTTGCTTCTGTAATATAGTTTCCATACAGTGAAGCATGGAAATTATGTAACCGAGAAGCGACCCCAAGTGACATCTCAAGGCATATTATCTGCAAACCAAATTTGACGAGAAGCTGAATGCATCCTCAACCTATTGTCTGGAAACCAAATTTTAAATTTGCCACCAGGTGTCGCCACCTGTAGGTGCAAGTGGGCGAAATGCAATCCCAAGGATCATCTCATGACATGGTGTATCAGCATACGAACTTTGGGAAAAATCTGAAACTGAAAAGGGGTTATTGCCCGGAAACCAAATTTAGATTTGTATGCACAAGTTTGCGAAACACATTCCCAGGTGGCATGGCATATGAATACCAAATTTGAGAAGAATCCGATGAGCAGTTGTCAAATTATTGCCAGAAACAAATTTCTGATTTTTCCACCAGGTGTCGCCACCAGTATGCAGAAGCAGGTGAAATACAATCCCAAGGGACATATCATCGCATGATATCTGCATACCAAATTGGAGAAAACCCTAATTTAGATTTGACACGAGATGGGGCTACCTGTAAGCACAAGTGGGCGAAACGCAATCCCAATCGACATCATATGTCATGATATATTCATACCAGATTTAAAAAGAATCTGACGAGCGGTTCTCAAGTTATTACCTGGAAACAAATCTGGTATTTCGCCACCAGGTGGCACCACCTGTAAGTAAAAGTGAGCGAAAGGCAATCCCATGCAACATCTCCTGGCATGATACATGCATGCTAAATTTGAGGAGATTCCGCTGAAGTTAATGGCTGAAAACAAATTTTGATTGTAACACCTGGTGGCGCCACGTATAGGCGAAACCAAATGTCGAGCAACATTTCAAAGCGTTTCAAAGTTATTGCTTGCAGCACAAAAGAACGGAAAGAACCCTAGTGGCGCCACCTACAGGCAGATCTTTCTTGTCACAAGGAATGCATATGCCAAATATTGAAGAAACTAGATACAGTCGATCGAATACGATGGAAGGCATGCCTTTTGCATCTTTAGTAAAGAAAACATTCATTATTTGTGAAGAAAGTAAAAACGTCAAACTTAAAAAAAACAAAAAAAAACATCATTAACATGGCCCCATAAGATGCCTTGAGGGTAGGTACACACATACCAAATTGAAAAGAACAGTTACTGTCCGGAAATGCAATTTTACCTTGGCCCTCAGGTAGCGCCATGTGTAGGCAGATCCCAACCGAGATCTTGAGGCAAGATCCCTTGACATTGGAAATAGAAAATGTTAACTTGGCGTACAGGTGGCGCCACCTATGAGCAGATCGACAAGAAAAACAATACCACGTGAAACCTTCAGGTAAGGGACATGTATACCAAACTTGGAAAGAATTCATTCAATTATTAAAAAGTTATTGTCCGGAAACAATTTTAAATTTGCCCCCAGGTGGCACCACCTATATGTGGATCGGCATGAAAAACAATGCCAAACGAGAAATTGAGGCGAGGTACCTACACACCAAATTTGGAATGAATCGGTTCAGGTTTTCAAAAGTTATTGTCTGGAAACACTTAACTTAGCTTTCAGGTGGTCCCCCTATCAACATGAAAAATATTCTCAAGCCAGATCTTAGGCAAGGTACCACCACACCAAATTTGGAAAGAATCCTTAAGGTTTTCAAAAGTTATTGTCTGGAGATCCAATTTTAACTTGGCCCGAGGTGGCGCCACCCAGAAGCGGATTGGCACGAAAAACAATTCCAAGCAAGATCTATAGACAATGGACATATTTACAAAAACATGAGTCTGTGCGTGATAGATTGAAACCTTTTGGGGTTGCAATTATCCCAATATTGCAGACAACACACAAATTTCAGCTTCTGCCAAGATATATTGGAGATATATATGCTCAAACACAATATATGAAGGTCGGGCGAGGGCTAGTTTGGGAGATAGAGGATGCAGCTCGGCGCCCTGGGGATGGGGATATGCTCTTCTTGAGGGTAGTGGTAGGTGTGCTGACATGAAAGCCATAGAAAGCTCCCTGTACATGAAACAACCACACTGACAACTGCATGTCATCATCTGTCAGTCCGGAAAACCACAAGGTAGAATTCAATTCAATTCAGGAAATTGATCATATGCACAGTGTGCACCCAAACTTTAGGAACTCAGTTGTAATTAATGTAGAAGTTACACGTGTGGACACAAATGGTTCCTGCAGAAGCTTTAGGGTATATCATATGATGTGAGATACAATTATTTGATTGCAAAATTGAAGGAAATGTTGTCCTTCATTTAAGATGACACAAAATTCAAAAAATAAAAAAACGGGTTCGGTATTTCATGTTATACATCTGAAATAAAATATGGTTCGTGCAAAAGCTTTAGGGTAAATCATATGATGTGGATTACAATTATTTGATGGCAAACTTGAAGGAAATGTTGTCCTTCATTTAAGATGACACGAAATTCAAAATCCAGGGAATCGGTACTGTGGGGATTTCCCCGCCAGTTATTTCATATTATACTTCTGAAATAAAATATGGTTCATACAAAAGCTTTAGGGTAAATCATATGATGTGGAATAGAATGATTTCATAGCAAAATTGAAGGAAATGTTGTCCTTCATTTAAGGCGACACGAAATTCAAAACTAACACGGGTTCGGTACTGCGGGGATTCCCCCGCCAGTTATTTCATATTATACTTCTGAAATAAAATATGATTCCTGCAAATTACAAGCGTCTAATCATCCATAATTCAGCCGTCGTCCACTAGAGAATATCCGCGTCCATAATCCAAAGACCTATTCCATATTCCATATAACAGTATTAGCACCAAATTCAAAAAGACAATCATAGTATACATAAATATAGGCTTGTTTCCTGCAAGAGAGAAGCTTTTTATTGTTAATCATATGATGTGAAATAGAAGGACTGGACAGCAAATTTAAGAAAATGGTGTCCTTCATTTAAAGCGACATGAAATTCAAAATAAAGCGACATTCAATTCAAATTCAAAACAGCGAGAAGCGGAAGAAAGAAGAAAACATGACATGCATTTAGGATGCCTAATTATTAGACAAAGCATTTGAAAGTTATCGCTTGTGAAGAATTTGAATGGAAACCACGGACATGCACAGAAGATTGGAACAAGACCCAGTGGCGCCACCTTCAGGTGGATCTTGCTGAAACGCAATACCAACCCATGTCTGGTCACAAGGAGTGTATATGCTAAATTTCGAAGGAATCCAACAAAGCTTTTGAAAGTTATCGCCTGTGAAGAATTTGAACAGACATCCACAGACACAAAGAGAGCAAGACCCATTTTAACTGGAACGGACACGAAGAAGCGAAACTCAGTGGCGCCACCTTCAGGCACATGTTACTGAAATCCAGTACGCAACCGCGTCTTCTCACAAGGAATGCGTATGCCGAATTTCGAAAGAATCCAAGAAAGCTTTGGAAGTTATCGCTTGCAACTGACATCCACGGACACAAAGAAGCAAGATCCATTTTAACCCAGTGGCGCCACCTTCAGGCAGATGTTGCTGAAATGCGATACCGACTGGCGTCTTGTCGCAAGGAATGCGTATGCCGAATTTCGGAAGAATCCAACAAAGCGTTAGGAAGCAATCATTCGAACAGACATGCACGGACATGATCCGGACATGCACGGACACATAGAAGCAGGAACCATTTTAAAGTCCCCCGGCCGCGTTGCGGCGGGGGACAATGAGGGGGCTATAATTCCAATGAAGCTTCCATGCAAGTTTGGTGAAATTCCGTCCAGTAGTTCTCAAGATATCTTGCAGACAAGGAAAGGGGACGGACGGACAGATAGCACAAACACTAGATGTTTCCCCCGACAATTCTGAAGAACCAAGATTTCTAACAGTATAGATCAGTCCAATAATGTTTTAGTTTATTTTCCATGCACGTGTAACAAATATTGGTATCCCCTAAACGTTAAATCAGGACTAAACACAAGCCCGAACCGGAGTGCAAGTCTGAAGCGAAGAGTGCACACCAACCCGCAAATGGACGGAAATTGGGGTCTACATGAAGCCACAACGCTCAGCGTAAAATACGGATATACAACGGGTATATAACTGAATGAACTTACCGTCCAGTATTTGTGTCCATTCTTGGCCTGTGATATCAACGGAGATTACTGCATAATGTTCCCGTTGATAAAGAAACTGTGCAAACGATATACGGCGATATGATCAGCAGTAACGAAAGTGAAACTAGAAGTCCGGAATTCCCCAAAGTCTGCTTGGTGATAACGATTGGAGTTATCGTTCCTAAATTGTACAATGATGTGAGTTATCTTTGACTGGATAGTGCAGATGGCGCTGCGGGAAAATGTGGTTTATCATACAGGCGACACGACGACATGTGATCGTTGGCCTGATGGGTATAAAAGTGACTGCATCGAGCGAAAACCTCACTTCTTCACCCAGGACTAAAAGGTAAATATAAACCAACCTACTGGTACGGTAAGACGGGGATATACTCGGAGACCAAGGGTGTGATCGGTGGACTGTCGGGCAAGCCTTGCGCTGGAATGGAGCGGACCTCGGATACGTATAGCAGCGGTATTGCCGGCAAACGGACTAGAAGACAGAGGGAATCACGATCTACCGTACCTGAGGATTGGAGGAAGAAGTCACCCTCACAAGCCAGGTTACCTTGCACAGACACCGGAGTGTTCACGGCGGAGAGGCATAACGCTGTCTGAGAGCGTTCTCGCCGGAAACGGGTGACAGGGCACTGGTGCTTACCTTGGAGGGAAGACGATACGGAGGCATCCTCGCAAGACAGGTTACAACTGTGGGGAAGCGGACGCATCCACGGTGGGAAGACGAACCTACCTGTAGAGTGGAATACAAGAAGAAGCAGACGCATCCACGGTGGGAAGACGAATCTACCTGTAGAGGGGATCTCGTACAAGGAGAAGCAGACGTATCCACGGTGGGAAGACGAAGCAATCTCCGGGACCATAGGCACCTATAAGGGGAGGACGATCATATCCACGGTGGGAGGCCACGACGCTTCCTGGGGACGATATACCTACCTTAGAGGGAGGAGAGCCGCTATATCCATAGCCTCGCTCCAACAGCTGGGAGAAGGAAGGACGTCGAGCCGCTATCCTTAGCCTCGCATCAACGACACTCCATAGCAAGAGAGGGGCCAGCAGCCAGGCCGCCCCTACGATTACCTACCGTGTGGAAAGGGCCAGCAGCCAGGCCGCCCTTTACACGGCACTTTATATTAACACTGTACATATTTACATCTTTGAACCGCGATCATCCTGTACATTTAACTGAATATTATTGCATATTATTTGACTCTATATCAGCCTTGGTTGTCTCTACACTCTCCTACTTTCTCGATCCAGACAAGGTGACAGGTCGAAGTGAATCTCTAGTTGGCAAGGACTAGTGTCGGCAGGGACAGCGGCCTGACAGCTTGTACGCTACCATATAACGAGACCTAGCTCAGCTGCGTCCCGTTCATTGACCGGCCCGGCACACGTTACACACGAATTCCGTAGCCTACTCAGACAGATTAGGAACATTTTGCTGTCTAGTTTGATAGGTCTAAAGGAAACGTGTCGAAGAAATGGATATTTCATCTAGTCTACAAGTCCCTCAAACTCAATACTCTCGGATCAGACGTCTTTTCTATGAACGTTTGTTTTACCGGTATATTGCAGTTGCTTTTAAATGCAAGTACCGTAGTCCGATGTCAATTCCGCACACTGGTCATTCATGAAGTGTCCAGGGAAATGAATTGATCGCGTTTGCAACTCTGACAAAGTTACAATTGCTATGTCGCTAGGTTCATGCTGTGAATATCAACCACGGGCATAAGACATATCATTGGCGTCGGAAGCTCTCTAAAATGTATAGTAGTGGAGGGGGGCGGTACAAAACACAATCAACCCTATCTGACTTGGGCGATTTGGGACCTGTCGAGTCTTGTTGGTGGAGGGTTCGCCTCCGCTGAATATTTTTTCTTATCCCTTGAGCTATGGGGCTTGAACTTACCACACCAGTCCCTTGGTCAAGCTCTACCAGAAAATGTAAAACTATCCAAGATGGCCACTTTGATGACGTCACAGGGACTTCATTTTCAAAAAAGGCATTTTTTGGTATAATCGATCAGATTTTTCGAATTTTTCAAAGCGCAATAAATTAGAAAAAAATTATCTGAGGTGAAATAAAAACAGTTTTTGGCCACTTTTCCTCATCGAAAAGCAGAAAGTTTGAAGAAAAATGACGAAATCATCGATTTTATACACGTGGACGCCATGTTGAATTTTCCAATGATCCACTGGTTGGGGGGATTATGCAAATAGGCTCAAAATGCCCCCAGTATATGAGATTAGCTACACAGTCACGGAATAAGCCCCCACCTCTCACCCCCCGCAGGTCTCGTAGGGTTAAGGCACATGAACATGCCCGAAAATCGATAGACATCCCTGCAGTAACAGAAGCATCACGGCGAGATACAGCCGTCTAGATGCCGATAGGATAATGATATTTAGCAAGTATTACCATTCAGTATTACTGTCTCTGACAGTATCGATTTCAAATTATGCAACTTTGTTATGATGAAACTCGAGTATATACGAAATTGTGTGAATTCAAAGATTTAGCCGCGTCACCAGATACGGCACAAGTATAATGACTCGCCATACACGGTATAATTGCTTGTAATCTTTGTCAGACACAGGGTTTAGTTACACATTGATGAGTTCTTGATAGTGTCGTAAACTAGCCGTAATGTTGTCGTAAAGTTTACTTCACTAACGAGGCCATAAACTCTCGACTTACGGAACAAACATGGTCAGGTCACAAACCACAAAAAAGCATTACTTAATATGTAATAAATCGGCTGCGCACATCTTGACAAAACTATACTCCCAAATATTCGCCACCACAAATTACCCACCAGGCCAGGTAGCCTGACTATTCTGCTCAAACATACAAAAAATTCAGCACACATTCGCACCATTTTTCGAGCTACGGCACAATCAGTTTTTGCCTATTAAAAATTTAAAATGTTGTTTGGATATTTTTTAGTGTGAAATATTATAGAAACATTTTAAAATATATCACAAACCATTTCTCACCCCGTCAGGTATATAGGCCAATCAAATCTCACCGGAAGTCAAGTCCTGATTGTAGTTTTAGGCCCCAAAAAATCAATGGTGGGTTGCGTCCTACAGCTTCCGCAGTTAAAACTGTTTTCAAATGAACCATAAATAACATATAATAAATAATTAGATATCATGTGTATATACTAGCATATAAAAGTACTACAAGGAAATATTGATAAAAGTATGGAATAACCGGACTGTAATATGCTTGCAAAACTTGTTCCATTCGCGGCAGGGTGCATGAAGTTTACATCGTGATTTGAACGCATTATACATTCCAGTTGCTTAGATCTCCACCAGCAGTTCGTTCCATGCCTTCGTGTAGTTCCATACTCAATGTGTCGATCTTCGTGTCCGATTTGGTTGGGTAAACATTTATCTTAAAGGTAGATCTAGTATTGAAAAGGAAAACATCCGGCATTAGTCTAAATGACCTTGTACTACCTGCACACATAGTACCGGTAGTGCATCTTTTCTTTAACAATCTTTGGTGAACACTCATAACCCCAGATGATCCAACATATCACAAGCATGACTTCTCGGGGCACTACTGAGTATAATTATTCATAGCACGATGTCTGGAATCTAATAATGTACGTTTTCGCCATTGCACATATAGCACTGCAGTAATCCAAGGGCGGTAGTAGCAGAGTAGGCCTACTATACAGAACTGTTCTAGTATCTACTGGTATGCACAGAGATATCCATAAAATCATACCGACTGATTAATTTAGTGTCTTTAACGTTTCATTAATCTGCTTAGGGAAATTAATCTGTTCATCGATAAAAGCACCAAGATATTTCAGGCTTTTCAGGGAATACTTGATGAACTAGCGTCAATCTAATTTGTTATCTACCTTTCGTTTCTTAGCATTTCTTCAGATAACAAGAATTTTTTTTACCCAATATGTAAACTTATTAGCATTGAGGGGGTTCGGGGGGAGTTTGGTTTTATGCCACACTCAGGAGTATTTTGCTTATATGGTGAAAGCCAGTTCGAATGGTGGCGGAAGCTGGAGTGCCCGGAGAGAACCCCCCCACCCATGGCAAGTAACTGACAAACTTTCACACATACACCAGCAGGTCTCGAACTCCTGCCGGTTTAGCGGTGTGAGGCTCGTGATCACCAGCGAAGCGCCTTAGTCCACCCGGCCCCCGAGGGCCCTATTAGCATTGAGCCAATCAGAAGCATTTGTTAAGTCTGTCTGGAGCATCTTTCCACACAAGCCGACTTCTCCGTTCCCAGTTCGATAGCCGGGTCGGTGTTCAAGCCAGCCCATGATGCCAACATAAAATGCGTTGGACCTGAGCATGTGGGTGTAGCCGCTGGAATATTGTTCATAGCTCGTTTAGCCATTGACATATTGGGGGAAGTAGGTGTCAGCTGATGCTCCTTTGAAGTCCAAAATGGCCGCCTTATAGGTTGATGAAAAAATGACAACATAGGAATTCTTGATCTGCGCAAAATTTGTCCAGTTTCCAAGGTAAAAATGACTGTAAAATGTGATCTACCACAAGTAATATAGCACATTTTACAAGATGTGTTTCCGCTCACATAGTCCTCATGATATTTCCGCGGGTGGTTGGGTGGGTTCAGGTTCCTGTTGCTTCAATGCATTTTGCTGAGAAGAAACAGGAACTTGATAATGTGATATCTAGCATTGTAATATCACTTGTCTTTATTGCACCATGTAAGCGTCCTGTCTGTGTCTTTTGCGTTGTCCTCTGAGTTTTATAGGGTGGATGGAGGGTGTCTGGTTCCATACTGCTTCAAAGATTTCTTCTTTGAAGTAGCAGGAACACAACTGGGCTAGGTGGTGCTTAGTTGGTTCGTCGTGATATATTACATGTACGTTGACTCTGCCCTCGAAAAACCTCGTTTTATATATAGGGTTTCTCGTAGCTTTTTATTCTTTCATTTCATTTTTTTCTATGGTATGGGTCAACCAATCTTTCTGTTACGTATTAGCATAAAAGTCACCGATAATATAAAAGCGTCTCGATACATAAATTCACTTGGCACCACATTATTCACCTTGTCAAATTCTTGAGGGAGGTTCAATGTGGAAATTTCAACTTGCCTCCATTGGCAGCTGGCCGGTGTTTGCCAAACGTCATCTAACTTGCAAACAGAGAACATTCTCAACCCCTCTGACCATGTCTTCTGCCACCAAGCAGAAGTTGAATCACCCAAAAAACTTTGGAATTAATTCGCTGTTTGAGACATTTCTTTGTCTCATTTTTGGATCATCATTATGTCTTGCCGGCATCATTGAAAACTGTTGACCGCTTCTCTCTTGCAGGAAACTACCCTATGTTTATGTATACTATGATTGTAGTTTGTTTTTTTAATCTGGTGCTATAGCTGTTATATGGAATATGGAATAGGTCTTTGGATTATTGACGCGAAAATTCTTTGATGGACGACGGCTATTGAACGACGGACCACTTGCTTGTAACAATCTATTTGGGAGACCACTGAGTCTAAAACTACTGGGTTTAGAAGCTGCTAAGCCGATTGATATCTATGACGTTAAGTCTGCTGCATCGGGGCCGGCTGTCCTTCAAGGAATAGTGCCGGTGTCAAAGTTCTTCTCTCAAGTGGTTTGGATATCCACAATCAACATGGTCGTTTTGATGACATAGAACCAAGTAAAGTACTTGTCAAAAAAAAAAAAAAAATCTTGACATTAAACAGATATTTGAGAGATATGGTGCGGTTCGCGACATTTATGATGAATTCTATTCTTTTGACAGAATGTTGAAAGCTGGAGTTAGGAATGTGGGAATTTGTGAAATTAAAACAACTCTTTGCTTGGAGGTTTTATGCTCCCTGTCTAGAATAAAGGTCAGGTTAACCCTACCTGGCCTGTGGGAGAGAGGCAATTGTTGCTATTCTATGCATAACAGTTCCTAAAAGTATTTTATTTTACCTCAACTATTTTCTAACTTATTAGGTAGTTTTAGCGGAAAAACTTGCATAAATAAAATCGCCAAAAGGCCTTTTTTGAAATGACATCAGCGGGACATCATCTTGGTGGCCATCTGGGATTTTTCTACATTTTCCAGTAGAGATTTAGCCAAAGATATAGTGTAGTAAGTTCCAGCAAACTAGCCTTAAGGATAACGAAACTATATGGGGGCATTTTCCGCGGTACACCCCAAATCGCCCAGGACATATATTTATGGAGAAGATCATATGAAATGGGATGGTCCTGTTCAAGGTAAACGCCTAAAGTATAGTCAGGCAGGACATTTGGAATAGGCCTGAACGGAATCTAGACAGGCGTCTTTAGATTTCGAGGAATCCAGTTTCTCGATTAACAGAAATGAGCAGACTGCTCCACAAAACCGCATGTATCCTGGCAAATTCAGCAGAGAAGACACCTCCTTGTAGGAACAAAAAGACATCCAGCCGCGCAATCTGAAATTGTGAGTGAAAGCATTTGGACAAAAGTAGGTTATGATGACAAAGCCCCCAAAGGAAATTAAACTCAACCAGGAGGAAAAAGCAGTCCTTAAATTGGAGCGATGTGCAAGACCAAGGACTTAAAACCAAAGCGAAATACCTCCAAGAGCCCAAACCGTTTCTCATCTCTTCGTGATAAGACAGATTTTGATCATTCCTTCAATACTCCTATAGTCCGGTTAGCAAGAAGAATAAAACGGTCAAAAGTCCGGATGTTTTGCTAGCTGATTAGGTGTCTGAAGCCAAAGAGTCTGTTGGGATTGTAGAATCACGAACCACTCAAACCCAGAAGGAAGTTTCTTTGTGTAGACGACATTTGTATACCATGGTGCACCTGTGCATTCTGAGTAGTAGGTATAGTGCTTATTGAGTCCCCTTACCCCCGGATGTAGTGACGTCATGAGGAGGGTTTGAGGCGCAACTAGTAGCGCCATCTGTACACTCTGGACGCAAGGGAGACAACTCGATCTGCCAGAGTTTGGGCGCCACGTTGAATTTTGTGGAAAAGGAGATGTATTCCTCCGCGGTGATGCGGTCCTGGCGGTGATGCGGTCGCTGGAAAAAGCTTCCGCGGAGAAAAAGTAGTCCCTAGATAAAATAGTCCGATGGGGTTGAGTGAGGTATCAAAGTGAAGCATCCGTGAAGGGGCATCTAATGGGCTGGGTGTGGGGTTGACATATCGGCATTCTGCGCATGCGCGGTGGCCCAAGGGTATGGAAATAGACGTTTTGGAGCTAGGGGAGCCCCTCATGGTCCAATGGGGTCGAGTGAGGTATCCAAGTGAAGCATTCGTGAAGGGGCATCTGATGGGCTGGGTGTGGGGTTGAAATATCGGCATTCTGCGCATGCGCGGTGGCCAAAGGGTATGAAAATGGACGTTTTGGAGCTAGGGAGTCCCTAGTGGACAGATGGAGTCGAGTGAGGTATCAAAGTGAAGCATTCGTGAAGGGGCATCTGATGGGCTGGGTGTGGGGTTGAAATATCGGCATTCTGCGCATGCGCGGTGGCCCAAGGGTATGAAAATAGCCGTTTTGGAGCTAGGGGAGCCACTAATGGTCCAATGGGGTCGAATGAGGTATCAAAGTGAAGCATTCGTGAAGGGGGATCTGATGGGCTGGGTGTGGGGTTGAAATATCGGCATTCTGCGCATGCGCGGTGCCCAAAGGGTATGGAAATAGACGTTTTGGAGCTAGAGGAGCCACTAATGGACCGATGGGGTCGAGTGAGGTATCAACGTGAAGCATTCGTGAAGGGGCATCTGATGGACTGGGTGTGGGGTTGAAATATCGGCATTCTGCGCATGCGCGGTGGCCAAAGGGTATGGAAATAGACGTTTTGGAGCTAGGGGAGCCCCTAATGGGTCGATGGGGTCATATGAGGTATCAATGTGAAGCCTAGGTGAAGAGGCATCCAGTCATGGGTGGGTATCCATGTGAAGCATTCGTGAAGGGGCATCTGACTGGACTAGCGGCTCGGGCGTTGTCACCATTCTGCGCATGCGCAGACAGGGAATTGTGGGAGAAGGGTATGGAAATAGACGTTTTGGGAGCTAGGGGAGCCCCTAATGGGTCGATGGGGTCATATGAGGTATCAATGTGAAGCCTAGGTGAAGAGGCATCCAGTCATGGGTGGGTGCATGTAAAATGTTTCCTGAAAAAAAAAAAAACGGAACACGGACTTTATAGAAAAATATGCCTATATGGGATATGGAAGTATATAGGTCGCCGGGCTTAACGGGGCTTGCCTATCAATAGAGTTATCTCCCCCTAGTTCCAGCGTGGGTGTAAAAAAATTTCCTGAAAAAATACGGAACACGGACTTTATCCTAAATTACAGAAAATGCCTATATGGGGTATGGGGGATATAGGATCATCCTGGGAAACCTACTTCTCGACATTTGCGGTATAGGTTGTGGGGTCTCGTTTTCTTAGTCTCGTCATTTAGAACATGATAGGAAGTGTCGCGGAGCGAAACGGTGAAATTTTTGAAAAAAGTCACCGAGACCCATATAGACCCATATAGTCCCATACTGGGGGTATAGGACCAATGTTTGTCCCACTGGGAAACCTACTTCTAGACATTTGCGGTATGGTTGTTTGGATTTGTTTTCTTAGTCTCGTCAAGACAAACATGATAGGAAGTGTCGCGGAGCGAATTGGTGAAATTTTTGAAAAAGTACCATACTGCCCATACAGACCCATATAGGCCCATACTGGGGGTATAGGACCAATGTTTGTCCCACTGGGAAACCCACTTCTAGACATTTGCGGTATGGTTGTTTGGATTTGTTTTCTTAGTCTCGTCAAGACAAACATGATAGGAAGTGTCCCGGAGCGAATCGGTGAAATTTTTGAAAAAGTACCATACAGCCCATATAGACCCATATACTATAGGCCCATACTGGGGGTATAGGACCAATGTTTGTCCCACTGGGAAACCCACTTCTAGACATTTGCGGTATGGTTGTTTGGATTTGTTTTCTTAGTCTCGTCAAGACAAACATGATAGGAAGTGTCCCGGAGCGAATCGGTGAAATTTTTAAAAAAGTACCATACAGCCCGTATAGACCCATATAGTCCCATACTGGGGGTATAGGTCCAATGTTTGTCCCCTGGGAAACCTACTTCTATACATTTGCGGTATGGTTGTTTGGGTTTGTTTTTCACGTCTCGTCATTTAGAACACGATAGGAAGTGTCCCGGAGCGAATCGGTGAAATTTTTGGAAAAAGTCACCGAGGCCTGGGGAGACCCATAGGCCTATATTGCATGGCTATTGGTGTATAGGTCCATACGGGGTGAACGTGTTGGGGCCTAGGTGGGCCACTAATGGTCCAATGGTGTCGTATGAGGTCTTATTTTGAAGCTCTCATGCAGTAGCACCTGACTACACTAATGGTTCGTCCGTGTTCAATAGTCTGCGCATGCGCAGCCTGGCCGTAGTAGAGAAAGCAGGCATTTTTGGGGTATGTGGGTGTGTGTTTGGGGTAGAGATGCACCGCTATGGGTCCGAATGGGTCGTGGAAGGTGTCAAAGTGAAGCTTGTGTGGGGTAGAGTCAGGATGGCGTGTTTTTAAATGCAAGTCGCGTCAATCTGCGCATGCGCAGTCTGGCCGTAGTAGAGAAAGCAGGCATTTTGGGGGTATGTGGGTGTGTGTTTGGGGTACAGATGGACCGCTATGGGTCCGAATGGGTCGTGGAAGGTGTCAAAGTGAAGCTTGTGTGGGTTAGAGTCAGAATGGTGTGTTTTTAAGTGCAAGTCGCGTTAATCTGCGCATGCGCAGTTGGTTGTAGTAAGTAAAGTGGCCATTTCGGGGCAGTACATGAAGGTATTTGGGGTCGAGATGGGCTACTCACGGTTCGAATGCGTCCTGGAAGGTGTCATCTTGTAGCTCTCGGGGTGTAGACCCCGATTTGAGGGCTGTTCACGTCACCTGTGACGTCATCGGTGACGTCATCAGTACGAGTAGTAAGTAAAGTGGGCATTTTGGGGCAGTGAAAGGAAGGTATTTGGTGTAGAGATGGACCATCCTTGGTCCGAATGCGTCCTTGGAGGTGTCATTTTGTAGCTCTCGGGGTGTAGACCCCGATTTGGGGGCTATTCACAGCATCTGTGACGTCATTGGTGACGTCATCAGAACGAGTAGTAGCGAAAGTGTGCATTTTGGGGCACTGAAGGATAATATTTGGGGTAGAGCGGGACCATCTTTGGTCCGAATGCGTCGTGGGAGGTGTCATGTTGTAGCTCTCGGGGTGTACACCCCGATTTGAGGCATGTCCGCAGCATCTGTGACGTCATCGGTGACGTCATCAGTACGAGTAGTAGCGAAAGCGGGTATTTTGGGGCAGTGAAGGAAAGTATTTGGTGTAGAGATGCACCATCCTTGGTCCGAATGCGTCGTGTGCGGTGTCATCTTGTAGCAACGCCCGCCAACACCAAGCTCAATGCTTCAATTACAAGCGTCTAGTCCGTCATTCATAATCCAGCCGTCGTCCGTTAGGGAATATCCGCGTCCATAATCCAAAGACCTATTCCATTTTCCACATAACAGTATTAGCACCAAATTCAAAAAGACAATCATAGTATACATAAACATAGGCTTGTTTCCTGCAAGAGAGAAGCGGTCAACAGTTTTCAATGATGCCGGCAAGACATCATGATGTTCCAAAAATATCAAATCCGTATCGCTGATCAGTATTCTTAATCCATAATATTCGCTATAGAGTCGTCATCTAAAAAAAGATGTATCTCAGTCACGCTTTGATTGTGACTGTTCATATGAGTACCATGAGGATCTTGAAGTACATGGGTTCATACGGCCCCTAGCCCCGGGTTAAGCGGAATTAGACAAAAGTTACGAAACGTAGCGCCATACATCTTGCACGCTACGTTCGTATTTTGCTATCAGCATGCGATATGTATCGCAAAATTTGAGAAACTTTGAGTGGAGGCGCTTGGTGGAATAGCCCTGTTTTATAAGTTTCTGCAACAATATTTTGTGACGTTGATTAAAATCATCACATTTAACACAGGATCTAGCAAATGCTACTAAGCGAGATATGTATACGCCATATGCAGGTCCCACTGGAATATTACTATCCAGAAAGGGATAGTTTACGATGTCGAAATTGTAATCATCTCTTTTGTCATAAAGTCGACGAGAGAGAATGCCGCTTCATTTTTATAGAGATAGAGATCTAAATAAGATGTGCCTGTAGGGCTATCTGTAGTTTCCTTCAAATCCAGTGAAGGTGGATATATATCCTTCACTGTGTCATTTATATAGCGATTATCCACAGCGAGAAGATCGTCTATATAGCGTTTGGTGAATGAGAAGGAACGGGCTTTGAATGGATCGGTTTTTGAAAGCGGCTGCATATAGTCATATTCATAAGAGAACAGATACAGGTCAGCCAACAGGGGTGCACAATTAGTACCCATTGGAATACCTATATGCTGCTGATATATTGTGTTGCCAAATTTCACATAGATAGCCCTGGTGAAATAGCTCAGAAGCTCTGATTTTCTAGATATTCCATGGAATTGTCACTCATTCTTCGAAATGCAGTGACGTTCGTCGTTACGCCTTAACAGACCGGAGACAGTACAACAACAACAACAAAGATGAGACATGAGAGAACAACAACAACAAGAAGTTTTTTCATATAGTTTATTCTCCCCAATGTTACATCATACCCACGCTGGGGGAGCCGCGTTGGGTATATTTACAATTCAAGAAGACTCTTGTCCAATCAGAGGCCACCATTTGCATCTGTCATATTCGTTCCTGTCCGTTAGATGTATTCTTGTCCAATGAGAAGTCTCCATTTCAGAAAGTTCCATCTTCGGCCATGTTCGATTGAATCGTTTATTCTAATCATCGTCGGGCAGCCCAGGATACCGTTGAGGCAACATATCCTCAGATAGTTGTTTGTGCATTCTGAGTATCTATCAGTGCATGGGTGAATACTTTCACCCGATGGGTTGGTCGGTCAGCTTGGTCACGAAAAACGTAACATTGGTCACACTCTCCACTCTCCACTTGGTGTTGGGGCGTTGTTGTTGGGCCCATTCCAAGGGATCCACGGTGTCCAGTTTCTCCAGCATCGTCTCTAGCGACACTCGGTTAATGATGGTAAACCGTTGGTCAAATACACGGATGTTACTGCTCGGGTAAAAATATCGGGCTTGGTCTGTGTCCTTATGCTGCAGCACATAACCAAACGCCAGATTTAATTTGAAGGACGTAGCTTGGTCATTGAAGATGGCTTCCACGTAGTTGCGTAGACGGGTGAGGTCAGTCAGTCGGAAATTGTAGATATCTTGAATAGGGCGATGACGGTAGAAACAGTGCCGGATCATGGGCCAATGGCGCCGATAAATGTCACTCACTGGATGGTCTTCGTGTAAGAGATCGCTAGGAACATTTATGGGCTCGTCCAGAAAATGTTCGATGTCGTCAGGCGTATGACTCGAAACCGTAACGCTGAGGTCCGGCTGGATATCCAGGCTCTTCTGAACTGTGGGTATAGGCGGGCTCTTCATCGTCGCATCACCAGTGGCGTTCGTCTCCCCGGGTTCATCTTCACTGGGTCTGACCCTCATGGGTGCCTCTTTAGTGGAAAGTTGTCGCTCATACCGTGGTGATGGACTATGAATCAAACGTTGGTGCTGTCTTAATCGACTGGGTCGTTTGAAGAGTCGACCACAATCGTTACATTGTACCGTCGCACCCGCGTGGAGTGCCCTCTCATGGCGCAGTAAATGATCCTCCCGATTGAATGACCGTGAGCAGATTATACAAGTATACCGTGCATCGTTGTGGGTGGAGGCCTCATGGCGGCGCAAGTGGTGCAGACGAATAAACTGTTTCTGGCAAGTTGTGCAAGTGAACATCTTGGTGGCTGACACAGTGTCTGATGAAACGGCCAGGCCGCTTCCCTTTTATAGCACGCTAGCTGGTCATCTATTTTTAGCACACTCAGTTCAACTACCCCCAAGTCGAGGGCCGAGCCGTGACATCTTCGTCAACCTCCGTGTCTCTTCGGTCACCTCAGTAACGTCAACGATCAACATGTAGACATATAGAGTATGTACGGCATGTTATGGTATTCATCAGTGCATGAGTGACGCATTCAGCCGATGGGGGTGTTCGGTCAGCTTGGTAACGAAAAACGCAAGGGCGTAGACAAGGGGGGGCTTGGGGGGCTTCAGCCCCCCCCCCAAATATTGACGTCCGTCAAAAAAAAAATAACAAAAAGAAAAGAAAAAAAAAGAAAAAGGGAGAAAAAAGGAAAGAAAGCAAGAAAGAAACAAAATGGAAACATAGAGAAGTAAACGTTTAGCTTGTCACATATCTTTATCAATTGTTGCATATTACAGGGGAAGTAAAATCAACAATGCTTACCAGAAGGACTAGAATAATTGCAATCGGTCAGAGAACAACGTAACAGTTTGGCGATATCGGACTCAAAGATCCCGTGTGATTTTCTCCAAGAAACGAATAATGTGCTCCAATTCAATCAAATATCGCCGATTTAGACGAAAAAGGTCAACACGTTGGCTGAAAAGATTTTTTCAGAACTTTTTCACCATAAACTTTTTTTTAATTGAGATCCCAGTCATTTGTTCCGTATTTATTTATTCACAAACGAGAGATACGAACTCTCGAATAATTTTTACAGAGAAACCCTAGAAATATAGGTAAAAAATCTAACCCAGACACAGTCACTATTTAACTGGTGTAAATATGATGAATATGGATACTTTTCGCTACTATTCCGAGAAAGTTTGGCAACTTCAGAACGACCACAAGAACTCATGCGGTCAACCACGCATCAAAACACCGCCCCTGCTATCTATAGGCAAAATAGTATTATCTAAGAAATAACTTGAATTAATATAGTGCAAACCCCGGATTGAACGATCATTTCACCTTGTATATCAGTGTAGTGATCGCCACTGTTATAGAGATTTTCGCAAAAAAAAGTTCAACTTTTACCGCTCAAATGCTCTCAGTGAGCGCCAATTTACAATCAATTTTCAAAAAAAAATCTACGCTGCGAGGGGGGATACCCCCTCTCAGACTCTCCCCCTAAGCCCCCCCAAACTTCACACTTGTCTACGCCCTTGAAACGTAACATTGGTCACACTCTCCACTGTCCACTTGGTGTTGGGGCGTTGTTGTTGGGCCCATTCCAAGGGATCCACGGTGTCCAGTTTCTCCAGCATCGTCTCTAGCGACACTCGGTTAATGATGGTAAACGGTTGGTCAAATACCCGGATGTTACTGCTCGGGTAAAAGTATCGGACTTGATCTGTCTCCTTATGCTGCAGTACATAACCAAACGCCAGATTTAATTTGAAGGGCGTAGCTTGGTCATTGAAGATGGCTTCCACGTAGTTGCGTAGTCGGGTGAGGTCAGTCAGTCGGAAATTGTAGATATCTTGAATAGGGCGATGACGGTAGAAACAGTGCCGGATCATGGGCCAATGGCGCCGATAAATGTCACTCACTGGATGGTCTTCGTGTAACAGATCGCTGGGAACATTTATGGGTTCGTCCACGAAGTGTACTTTGCCCTCCACGTCGTACAAAATCTGGCCCAGGGTCTTGTCGTCGGAATTTGACTGTTGAATTAGGGCGACATCATCATCGGCCCTCGTGCGATGGGTGGGAGTTCCCCCTGTTTCGATATTGATGCCTACGGGCTCTTCTATCTGCAAACGTGGCTGCGGAACAGGGTGTCGTGTGCGTTGGTGTCGCAGCAACTGACTGATCAGTTTGAAAAGCCGACCACATTCTTCGCATGGACGCTTGGATACTTCATGGCGTGCACGTGTGTGGCGCTGTAAATGATCCGGGCGCTGAAACGACAGTGTACATATCGTACAGTTATACCGGGCGGTTCCTTCGTGCTTGGTAGCCTCATGGCGGCGCAAGTCGTGCAGACGAGTGAATGATTTCGAGCACGTAGTACAAGTGAACATCTTGGTGGAAACCTTTACACCGCGCGCGCCGAGGGCAAAGGTCAGTTCCGGTCACGTGAACGGAAGCGAAAGTGACCTCACAGAGGTCGTATCCAAATGTCACTTCCGAGATCTGAGCTCCACAGGCTTTAAGCTCCAAGAGCTCCGATCCAAGAGCTCTGCCACACGCGAGTTCCCACCACCACCACCGAGCGTTGACGCCCATTTGCGCGCCGGAGTCAAAGGTCAGTTCCGGTCACGTGACACGGGACACGGAGGTCACCGAAGATGTCACGGAGATCACCGAAGAGACACGGAGGTGCCCGAACATGATACCAGCTAGCGTGCTATAAAAGGGAAGCGGCCTGGCCGTTTCATCAGACACTCTGTCAACCACCGAGATGTTCACTTGTACTACGTGCTCGAAATCATTCACTCGTCTACACGACTTGCGCCGCCATGAGGCTACCAAGCACGAAGGAACCGCCCGGTATAACTGTACGATATGTACACTGTCGTTTCAGCGCCCGGATCATTTACAGCGCCACACACGTGCACGCCATGAAGTACCCAAGCGTCCATGTGAAGCATGTGGTCGGCTTTTCAAACTGACCAGTCAGTTGCTGCGACACCAACGC
>JAVTVY010000431.1:0-35964 GCA_036873755.1 Hanleya hanleyi | reverse complement strand
AATGGCGATGCCTTCTACCCTATCTAGTAGAAAATCTTCAAGATCATTCATAAACAATGAAAAAAGAATAGGCGATAAAGTTTCACCCTGTCTTACACCTGTATTACATGCAAACAATGCTGAAATATTGTCATCAAATTTTACACAAGATTTAACATTTTTGTACATGTTCTGTATAACGTTAAAAATTTTACCTCCTATTCCATATTTTATCAATTTTTGCCACAGGCCGGCTCTCCAGACTTTATCAAATGCTTTCCGAAAGTCGATAAAAGCACAGTATAATTTCTTCTTTCGCGATTTTAAATAGTCTGTTAGAGCATGTAATATAAACATATTGTCAAGTGTAGAATATCCTTTTCTGAAACCACATTGACTTTCACTGAGTAGATGGTTACTCTCCAGATATTCTTCTAAGCGGTTATTTAAAATTGAGGTGAATAATTTACTCATACAGCTCAGAATTGTAATAGGCCGGTAGTTTTCAGGGTTTTTACGATCTCCTTGATTTTTGAAAATTGGATGTATAATGCCAGTGAGCCACTCTTCCGGCAAAATGCCACTATCTAAAATAAGATTGAAAAATATTTTATATATTGGTAAAAATAAATGGGACGTCGTTTTAATGTACTCGTTTAGAATATTATCTATGCCGGGGCTTTTATTGTTTCTTAGCTTTTTTATTGCTGCTTGTATTTCAGATTCAGTTATAGGCATGTTTAATATATCATTATCTAAGTTATTGATGTCAGGAGGGGGGTGAGGGACTTGTCCATTATCAGTATCATCTGGTTCGCTTTCATTTATGTCTTTGAAGTAATCGAATAGTGTTTCGATGTTTATGTCAGAATTAGATTTTTTTAATTATTTATGCTGTTCAGTAATTTCCAGTAATCCTTTGGATTTTTTGAACGCATGTTACGAATTTTTTTTTGTGAATCATTACGATATTTGTTGATGGATTTATTCATAGTTTTCTTGTATTGTCTACTTGCTTTCACCAGATCATCTTTATTGACGTCATTCCGATTTCTTGAATGAATTCGCTTTGCTACGTGATATTTGTTTCTCGCTTGGCGGCAGCTTTTACCGAACCACGGCTTGTGTGCTCGTGTGTTGTTCTTTTTACTTGTGTCAAAAAGTGGAAAAGTAGTAGCAGCACTTTTTCCAAAGATAGTCGTTATATTTCCGGCAATATTATTTATGGATTCTTGTGTCATTTCTTTTGGGTCGAATGATGTTAGCTGTTTTTTCATTTCTTCTATATCAGTAATTCCTATACTTTCAACGAATGAGCTTTGTTTATTTGGGGTCCACTTTCTTTTAAATTTTGGGTTTACTGGTGCACTCGCGAATATATAACTGTCATCATTGTTGCAAAAATGTGATGTGGGTCGGTGTTCGAGTTCGTGATTTTTTAAGCTAAGTGATACTGGAGTGTGCAGGTCTGAGAATAATGGGTCGAAATCGTGTATTTCAAAGTCTGATACAAGTTTAACTGCTGCGAAAGAGCTACAGTTATTCAGGTAGACTACTGTTTATTATTTTGGTATTTTTGTTTCTAATTTCAACTTTTATACATATATATTTTTTATTCCATCAATCACCGTTTAGATAAGATAATACAACCATCCAGCATTTCTGTGGTGTGTGTACTCCTTGTCTTGTTAATTAATAGCCTAATATAGTTTTGTATTTCCCGTTTTGTATTCAATTCTCTATATTTGATTTCCGATTTCAATCCTAGGTACCTTTGGTACGTTTCTCTAATCAACTTAATACATCTAATTTTTTCTAATCTCTGTTTCAATTGTGTTTATTCCCCTGATTTACATTTCTGCTGCCACTCTATACACACTCACACACCTCAATAAATCACCACCCGCCACTATTAATTCTTATATAACTATTGCCCTTTCGATTGTGTATTGCCAGACCTATGTAGTGTGTGTATTCCTTGTCATGCCTATGTGCCACTCATGTTTATCTTGTATGTGGGTCGGTGTTCGAGTTCGTGACTTTTTAAGCTAAGTGATACTGGAGTGTGCAGGTCTGAGAATAATGTGTCGAAATAGTGTATTCCAAAGTCTGATACAAGTTTAACTGCTGCGAAAGAGCTACAGTTATTCAGGTAGACTACTGTTTATTATTTTGGTATTTTTGTTCCTAATTTCAACTTTTATACATATATATTTTTTATTCCATCAATCACCGTTTAGATCAGATAATACACCCATCCAGCATTTCTGTGGTGTGTGTACTCCTTGTCTTGTTAATTAATAGCCTAATATAGTTTTGTATTTCCCGTTTTGTATTCAATTCTCTATATTTTATTTCCGATTTCAATCCTAGGTACCTTTGTTACGTTTCTTTAATCAACTAAATACATATATAACGAAAATACTGTTATACGATCACTTTCTAAATGATAAAAATATATCTATTCAGCTTTGGGAGCTGTGTCATTACGATCATCAGAGGGGTACTGTATGTTCGCTTTCAAGACTACCGGTCTGCTACCTCCTATTTTGTGGGAGGCCCGTTGGCCGAGTGGTTTAGATCGCCGACATACAGTGCTGGCGATTAGGTGCCTGACTCTGGGGTCGCTGATTCGAATCCCGCACGGTACTCGACCAAATTTTCAGCACTAGAATTTGTGCTATTCTAAGATAGTGTTATCCCAAAATAACGAAAATACTGTTATACGATCATTTTCTAAATGATAAAAAATATATCCATTCAGCTTTGGGAGCTGTGTCATTACGATCATCAGAGGGGTACTGTATGTTCGCTTTCAAGACTACCGGTCTGCTACCTCCTATTTTTGTGGGAGGCCCGTTGGTCGAGTGGTTTAGATCGCCGACATACAATGCTGGCGAATAGGTGCCTGACTCTGGGGTCACTGGTTCGAATCCCGCACGGGACTCGACCAAATTTTTAGCACTAGTATTTGTGCTATTCTAAGATAGTGTTATCCCAAAAATAACGAAAATACTGTTATACGATCACTTTCTAAATGATAAAAATATATCTATTCAGCTTTGGGAGCTGTGTCATTACGATCATCAGAGGGGTACTGTATGTTCGCTTTCATGACTACCGGTCTGCTACCTCCTATTTTTGTGGGAGGCCCGTTGGCCGAGTGGTTTAGATCGCCGACATACAGTGCTGGCGATTAGGTGCCTGACTCTGGGGTCGCTGGTTCGAATCCCGCACGGGACTCGACCAAATTTTCAGCACTAGAATTTATGCAATTCTAAGATAGTGTTATCCCAAAATAACGAAAATACTGTTAACTTAATACATCTTTTTTTTCCTAATCTCTGTTTCAATTGTGTTCATTCCCCTGATTTACATTTCTGCTGCCACTCTATACACACTCACACACCTCAATAAATCACCACCCGTCACTATTAATTCTTTTATAACTATTGCCCTTTCGATTGTGTATTGCCAGACCTATGTAGTGTGTGTATTCCTTGTCATGCCTATGTGCCACTCATGTTTACCTTGTTATGTTCACATATTATCTGATTGGCTATTGCCCTCTAATTTTGTGTATTGAACCATTTCAGTCTTTGTTAGTTGTTTTCGTATATAAGAGCCTGTAACTGCTGTTATATCACATCCTGAAGATGACAAATAAGTTTTTTTCGAAATATTGAGACTGTCACCATGTGTTTATTAAGTTTAGTCGGAGTTACTTTGCTTCTGCATTATGCCAAGCTTATCAGTGGATCAACACGAGAGCCTAGTAGTTTGCCAGAACGTGAGCCCAATCCAAAAATCGTAGTAGTGGTTCAGTTTTCAACTGATCCGTAACTAATTTGCACGTTGCACCTGTAGTGCTGGTCGGTTACCATTGACTTACTTGAATCTTCTACGGTCAGTTAGCTGCTACATGTATGTCATGTGTGTTCTATTCCCATACGGGTTACCAATAAGTTATTGAAAAGTACTGAAAAGGTACAGAACTTAAGGCATTAGTGAAATCTGCAGACCAGGATATCGCGTTAAGGTCTTTGCTATTATCATCAATTACTTTCTTAAGTACATATATGGAAATTCCACTTCAGTGCGACATTATCTTTATCTAAGTATCCAATAACTTATGTAATAACCTATGTAATAATACTGGTTAGGTCGAATGGATTTACTGCAAACTAGAATGGACATTGTTGCATGCAGACATCATATCAGACAGTTGATAGCCAGCAGACAGAATGTCATCACGAGATATCTTCCAGTTTTTGCACATTCTCAAACAGAAAAGCGGGATATTCACTGATCCTGAAGAACATTGGACGGTAATCAAGCCACTCGAAGAGTAAAAGTTCATTGAGAGACTCAATCTCGATCTGCGCATACTTTCAATCAGGTATAAAATGCAGAGTTATTCGTAGAAATATCCACAATAGAGCTTGGCTGCGATAAATGTAGATTGTTATATATTCTCTGCATATATTGGTATCTTGCTGGTCGTTCACCCCTGTTCGAAGTCATCTGACATATACGTTAACCCTCAAACGCCTGGGGTGGCATTATGGCCCATCCCACCAAACGTTCTGCCCTATCTTAGGAACGGCAAAAAATTGAAAGCGGACCCTCCGCGACTGTGTAGTTTGTCGTATTGGGGTGATTTTAAGCTTCTTTGCATAACGCCCGAGCAGGGGATCGTGAGTAAATTCAAAATGGCGGCAATCTGTGGTATCAATAAAATGTCTGCTTTTTTGCAGGGAAAAATGGGCGCAAATTATTTTATTTCATATCATATGAATATTGCAAATTTATCATGCAGATTTTGCGAATTAAACACATAAATAAGCAAAATAAAAAAATATAACCTTAAAAACGTCCCAAAATAAATTTTTGAAAATGACGTCACTGTGACGTCGTCATTTTAGTGTTTTTTTACATCTTCTAGTCGAACTTGACCCAAAAGTATAGTGTGGTCAGTTTCAGCTCCTTAGCTCAAAGTATAAGAAAAATATTTTCTGAGGGACGAAATGCGACCCCAGGCCTGGATAGGTCCCAAATCGCCCAAGCCAGATAGGTTTAACAAGATTAGGCTCATACTGGCAGCGTCTGGTCTTACATACTGGTGTTCTGAATCAGAAACAGACACGGTTCGTCAGCATCAATGTGATGGGTTCGCTAGCTATTAACTCTTCATGTGTTTTTCCCGCCCAAGTCTGTCCTGATGGCGTGTGGTAACGTTGATTAATGAATCCACATGAAACATCTACAACTAAAGATCCAGAAGGCAGATGATCCATGGGATTGGTTTTGAGTACAATGCATAACAAATATCAGCTATTTGACTATATAACCTTTTCGCCGAAGCATCATTCCGTATTATGGCTAATGTAATTTAATTTTAGTAGTTGCCGTTTTCGTTGGAATAAACTTCGGCTCCTTTCTCCATATAGTATGTTTCTTTCTTTTCAGCCAAAACGTAGCTAATAAACGTCTGAGTGCATCATGGGACTAGAAACCGGAAACAGAGGGCAGTGGAAGAACTGGTTCGAGTTTTTTGTCAGTACTCTTGGTTTCATGGTTGGCTTAGGAAACATATGGAGATTCCCCTATATTTGCTACTCTAATGGAGGTGGTATGTAAATGGTTTATGACTTTATTTGGATTAATGACTACTGATCATGATCGGTTATGAATATTGGGCGATAGGAACACACCAACATATACGTTTAATCCAGCAATTGACAGAGTATAAACATCTCGAGTCATAAGCCGAGTCGTGTCAGATATGAGACATTCATGTATGTGTTTCCTAGCTAAATTGATGAGAAACAAAATAAAAATGCTCAAAGAAAATGGAGCACTGTATACTTCAAAGCGCGTTACTTTAGATGATTTTGAGTCGAGGTATATTGTCTAATGGTTGTAAGTCATTAAACTACATATCAGATGAATTTCCGATAGTAAGTCATTAAACTACATATCATATAAATCTCCGATACGTTTTCAACTCTATTTACGCAAGAATCTCCACAAGTGTTCTCATACCTAATTTTCACAACGGTAAGACAAGTTTAACTGAGCATCCTAAAAGCTACCAGAAATCAACATATTAATTTATTCCATTACAATATCTCACCTTCTCCATCTTTTTGAACAGGTGCATTTCTCCTACCGTTCGTGATTTTCTTATTTGTGTGTGTGGTGCCGTTGTTTTTCCTGGAGGCCTCGTACGCACAATTTGGTTGCATTGGTCCGGGAAGAGCTTGGCGCATGTGTCCTTTATTTGAAGGTATAGCAATAACTAACTGCTTACACTCAATCACCTCCAGTCTTTCAATTCACCGGTTGACTGACAGAGGGCACGCTGGCTCTACTGAAGTCGGGTACGAATCTCTAGATAGACGGAGTAGACGCTTCCGTTACACCATACTGTCATCTAATTTCGGTTGTCTATCTAGGCGCTGGTATCTTTAATAACATATTTTTTAGCATAATTACAAGCGTCTGGTCCGTCACTCATAATTCAACCGTCGTCCATTAAAGAATATCTGCGTCCATAATCCAAAGACTTTTTCCATATTCCATAAAACAGCCTTAGCACCAAATTCAAAAAGACAGTCATAGTATACATTAACATAGGCTAATTTCCCGCAAGAGAGAAGCGGTCAATAATGTTCAATGATGCCGGCAAGACATATTTCAAACATATCAGATCCGTATCGCTGATCAGTATTCTTAAACCATATGATATTCGTTGTAAAGTCGTCATCTAGAGAATGATGTTTCTCAGTCACGCTTTGATTGTAACTGTTTATGGGCTCATACGGCCCCTAGCCCCGGGTTAAGCGGAATTAGACATCAGTTACGAAACGTAACGCCATAGATCTTGCACGCTACGCTCGTATTTTGCTATCAGCATGCGATATATATCGACAAATTTGAGAACCTTTGAGTGGCGGCGCTTGCTGGTATAACCCTGTTTTATAAGTTTCTGCAATAATGCTCTGTAACGTTGATTTACATTTAACACAGGATCTAGCAAATGCTACTAAGCGAGATATCTATACGCCATATGCAGGTCCCACTGGAATATTACTGTCATAAAGTCGACGAAAGAGAAGGTCCGCTTCATTTTAATATTGATAAAAGGTCTAAATATGATGTTCCGGTAGGACTATCTGTAGTTTCCTTCAAACCAAGTGAAGGTGGATATATATCCTTCACCACGTCATTTATATAGCGATTATCCAAAGCGAGACGATCGTCTGTATAGCGTTTGGTAAACGAAAAGGAACGGGCTCTGAATTGATCGGGTTTTAAAAGTGCCTTCGTATAATCGTATTCATCAGAGAACAGGGAGAGAGAGAGAAAGAGAGCGAATTAAGGTTTAACGTCGCGTTCAGCAATATTTCAGCTATATAGCGACGATCAAACAAAATTCTAAGTATTGGACACATTAAAACATACACGTATTGAAACTTATGCAACACACGGATTTCTCTCAGATAACCTAAGATACAGTTTTCTTTCACCCGACTAAAAAGATCTTCTAAAGTAGTTGCTCGATAATGTGAATCTCCAACAATCTTAAAATCTATACGGTCGATAAGAATATGTTTCGCTGTGCTAACTTCGTGATATGGAATACACCTTGGGATTGGCTCTTTTTTTCTTAGTAAATGTTTGCGAGTTAATCGTGTATTACCGATTCTATAGCTACATCGCCTGATGATGGCCTGATCGAAACGTTTCTGGTTGTTCAGATGAGTATAGCCTACAGTTTTTTTAACTCATGAAGTTTGTTATTATTCACAGCATAAAGAATGAAACAGCTTTCTCACATAAGTACAGATATAGGGTCTGAAATCGCTATATGAGATTCCAACCGGATCAACCTCATTATCTAGGGCTGCCATAGCCATTCCATCAGCCTCAGTATTACCTTTGATGTCAACGTGACTAGGTAACCAACGAAACAAAATATCAATCTGTTGATCAAATCTACAGTCATATAATTGTAGAATATTCAAGATGGTGGGATGAGTTGTAGTTCCACTTTTAATCGCTTGAAGGCATGACAGTGAATCTGATTATGACATATTTTTTTCATTTAGTGAACTCAATACCTTCCAACGCCTCATAAGAGACAAATATAGGTCAGCCAACAGGTGTGCACAGCTAGTACCCATTGGAATACCTATATGCAGTTGATATATAAGTCATGGAAGTGATAATACTTTGAACTGTTCAGTCACTTTCATTTAATTTGGCAGGTTGTTATAGTCGTGTACCCAGAGACACCCTTCATTTTCATAAACCATCTGAAACGGTTAACGGGCTCACGCAATGATCTATTTATAGCAATTGAAATTTAATTTTTGAAAACAAAATTGATACCTGAGCCGTTTAAACTGAGTTATTGTAATGCAAGATTAATTAAGACGTTGAGTTCAGAATGAGTAACATCGTCACTCGTAAGAAAAGCCGTGAACAAATTAATTGTAGCCTTCACTCTCGGAAAATGATGCAGGGAATAATTTAAGACAACCTGGAAGACACAGGAATCTATATCGCTGACAGAGTACTACATTTTTTATGAGATATCATTCTGATGACAGACTAGCAGCAAGGAAGCCTATTCGACTACATTTTAGCATGAATGCTTATCACATGATTTTTTTTTCTTTTCAGGTGTTGGATTTGGGATGACTATGGTAGTAGGGGTGGTAACGATATATTACAACGTGATCATAGCCTGGGCCGTGTACTATCTCGTCATGTCACTGAGAAGTGTCCTACCCTGGAGCACATGTGACAACGAATGGAACACCCCGGCATGCTCTCTCAGACTTGGTCAGGTCAACAATACACGAGATCTCGCGACCTCGTTGAACATATCTTCTAATAGTGATACTATCGAATATCATTTTGTGTCAGCGACAACATCGATACTGAAGGCAACGACCAGTAACATGACCGTTAAACCTAAAACACCAACAGAAGAGTTCTGGGAGTAAGTCTCTTCAACCTGTTATTTGATCATAAATACGAATATCATCTATGTAGTTTAACTCTCTACTTACAAGAAAACTCGGCGATCCTTGTATTGTTATTTCTGACATACTATATGACCCGAATGTTACAACAATTATGGCGGCTCTTTAGTCCTCAGCAATACGAAATTATTTCGATATAAGATGATCAATTCGAACTTACCAATCTTTACAGATCTTTATCGTTTCGAGTATCTAGGAGTGAGTGAGTGAGTGAGCGACAATTTTTCAATTGTATCGCGGTGGTGCCTACAAATACCAGGACATAATTCCCATTATCTTGGCCACTGATCACTCAGCCAATACAGCACCAGGGCACCCTTTGAAATGCTATACAAACATTTTATTATTTTTAATCGAAAAATATTTTCTGCTATGTTTCAATCATATGACTTATTAATGAATTAAAGAATGGACACATCAAGCAACCTGAGGTGGGGTTTGTTTTCTGGGTCGGCAACAACATCAACAACACAGTTCCGACCCTGTGAGCAAACCCAAATTGCGAAATCTCCAGGTAAGGTGTGAGTACTCAGTCTCATGACACAGATGTCTCCCGTCATGTTCCGGTCATGTATCTATAATATTCCAGCATGAGGTTAACTGATAACGGTCAACAGATACGTGTATTAGATGCCATATAACTCATGTTAAAAGGAAGGGAAATCTGTTTCTCTCGCCAGGCGGCATGTGTTGGATGTTACAGATGGACTAGAAGAGCTGGGTAACATACGTTGGCAGTTGCTGATATGCCACGCTGTGACCTGGCTGATAGTGTTTCTGTGTGCAGTGAAAGGGATCAAATCATTTGGAAAGGTTGGTTCGCTAACAGATCTGTGCTCTCTGTTTTAGATTCATATTTACGAGATAAGCAGTTGAAGTTACCAGAATGTATCATTACGATATACCGAATTTTTTTCCTCAAAATATAATAAACTTGACCCAAATTCTACATGTTATACCAAACAAACGCAGGATAATAGGCACGAATCTATGCGCCATTCCCCACGTTTCCCTGCCAAGGTTAGGCATCTGATACTTAACGTTTGCAATATTAAAGAGATAGCAAATAGCGGCTTTCAAAATACTGCAAAATAACTTCGAAGACTGTAATATTATTTCCGAAAAACGCCATCTCTTGTGAAACACCGTTAATGAAGGAATCCATTATTGCCAGTGTGAAAAATTGCTTCTTACTTAACCTCAGCGTGACGTTAGCCAAACATTTCGGGTCGACCCAGCTCGAATTGGAAAATGGAGAAGGTCGCAAAGCTGAATTAAAATCGACCGCTGACCAAAACTGCAACAAAGCAAATAGGATACAACCACGATGTGCGCAAGCTAGTGTTCTTAAAATTGCTGGTAGAGCTAGCTCCGCAAAGAATAAAATATAGATTTCCTTTGATAGGCATTTAGAAGTTGGCGTTTATAACACAATGCTATTCTATCTTAATTGCTGTGGAGCTAATGCTATTCTATGGATAACAACTTCTTAATTGCTGTGGAGCAATTAAGAAGTTGTTATCCATAGAATAGCATTGTGTTAAAATATAGATGTCTAGTCCTGTACAAATTGAAATATCAAGTCGATATATATATGGTCCCGGTCTGAAAGGAATCTGAAAGGATATTTATGCGTTTAACAGATACTATCATTCTCAATTCGTATATGTAAGCAAAACAAGCTGGGTTAAAAGATATGAAGCGGACTAACATTTCTAACGGACTAACTTTTCTTTCACCCCGATCTCCGACGCTGTACTTACACAATTACGTCTTGGAATCCCCCGTATTCGAATCTGAATGTGAGAGGCCGAGGAAGCTTTTCTATGATGTCATATGGTCCCCAGACGTCGTCATTTTTGCCCACCTCTTAAATATCTCACCCATGTTGTATTAATCCGAGCTGTCTGGATAGTTAAATCCATATGAGCGTTAAGTAGCGTTCTAATGGTTATTAATTCGTCTTTATCTAATGACAGTTTATGTTTCAGAACGTTCATACGAGCAGAACGGCGATAACATCCAACTAAATTTTAAATATGGTTGGAGAGAAAAAAAATACGGATTAAACATCAGAAGAGGCAGGCGATGCAGGCGAATTCGATTATCCGATAAACGGCCACGGTCAAAGGTTAAGACGACAACAGTTCCGTGGCATAAAGATAGTAAATCTGCCCTTAAAATAGTTTTGACAACAGCGTTCCGGAGATCAGAACGACCGATATAGGTAAACCTCTGCTATAAAGAACAAAGGATAAAGTTGTACACGTGTTAGAATGGTTGTCACACACCGATTCTGTAGATTAGTGATCTTCTAACGTTGCCTTTGGCTGCAAATGCCAATTCAGCCGTTCATAGTATATTGATATCACTTAATGTCAGCTGTAAATTTTATGTCGCTCGGAGATAGGGTAGAAAAACAGCATTTTTCCTTCACATTATTGTTCTATCCTCGCATCTGTATAAGCACATCTATCCCCGCATCTGTATAAGCACAAAAGCTATCAAAGAGGACAATGGTAATTGGAATGCCAGGAAACGAGATTGGGACGCATATGTAGTTGGACCGTCGGTTGATGCCACCTAGCTACTCCTTGTCGATTTCATTTAAGCCTTTTGACAATTCGTTGTCCGTAAATCATATTTGGAGTGATCAATTATATGTCCACCCGTACAGCCGGATAACCTGACGAAACTTTACTTCAGCCAGCGGGTATGCTTTGCAAGTCTTCTGCACTGTATCTAATGACGTAGATGTATATTTGTGTCTATCAATAATTAAAAACATAATTCTAACAAAAAAGAACTTTTCGAACTGCTACTTGAAACAGTAACACATATCTGAAGCTGATTCTAGGGATTACTAAGAACAGTAACACAGATATAAAGTAATAGAAGTAATATATATGAAGAGGTTCACTGAATTTCCTTAATTGGTTTACTACACAATTATCTAGGAAAATCGAAGTAAACAAACACGGGAAATTATATACTTTATTTGTCGTCTAGTGTGGAAACTAAGATACATAAGTTAAGGCAAGCATATTACGCAAACATGAAATATTTAGCTCATGGTAAGTTACTTCAAAATGTATACTGATCGTGAAAATACACTATCAGGACACAAAGAACAGCATAAATCAAGCATTGCAACACTTACTGTTTTCAGTAAAGATATAGTCAAAATGAACTATTTGTTAACAGCACTGAATTTCTTACCTCACTGAACTGGTTTATATTCAACTATTTTCAGGATACCACTGTTTGGTGGGATGCAATGTGGAATTTCGATCAGGCTATTGTTTCAACTCACAACATGGTACAAAATTGCTAGAAGTATTATAAATTATACAGGCGCTGTAAGCCAGTCGGCTAGTGCATTTACTGGTGACGATTTCTTGCTATGTTCTGGAGGTCGCCGGTTCAAATCTCACATTACCCATATAACATTAGTACTTGTGCTTTACAGGTAAAGTATTATCTTGAAACGGACTGAGTAATGTATTTTAAGATTTTTGCAGATAATTTTAAAAGACTGATTGAACTATTTGTCAATTTCGTTGCAGGTGGCGTACGTGACTGCTATTGCGCCATATATCCTTCTCTTGATATTGCTCATACGAGGGGCTATGTTACCTGGGGCTGTGGATGGTATCAAATATTACCTCATACCACAATGGGATAAACTTCTCAGTGTTAAGGTAACCGAAAAAGACATTCTCTAATTCTTTCATAGTGAAAATAAACTCAACTGCTCCTATACTAATTTTCACCATCGTTATGAGTGCAGAATACAAGCTTCAAATTCGGCACATTAATAAGCCAGCTATCCTCCAAGATACCTTTTGCGTTCGTAATCGAAAAACCTTATTCGAAAGACAATATTAGCACCGAACTCTATGCGGTATAAACACAAGCTAACCTGCTGACGGGAATATCATCTGGAAAATTCTATCGGTGCGAACCTAGTTCTGAAATATTTGCATCTAATACCGCTCAAATAGGTGCTTGGGGCCGTGTGGTCATCCCATTCAAAATGTCCACATGAACACCGACTCCAAAAGCATGGCTGGTATACAAATCAACAAAAGGATCACTTCGATTCTTGTCAAGTTTATAGAAACGTATATTTGCCTGTCGGATCATATGGATTCTTGTCAGTACACCGACATCGTTTTCCACTTAATGTTGCGTTTAATTGCAAATGAAGAATGTCTTGTATTTTAGATTCGTTCAGTTGGGCTAAATTCAAATGAGGTTGTAGGTACGGTACGTTGTGAAAGGACGGAACATTATACTATACATTCTAAATACTATACACTCTAAATACTATACACTCTAAATACTATACACTCTAAATACTATACACTCTAACATCTCCAAGTGATGTTCCTAACATCTCGACGTGCAATGTTTGGATGGGGCGGAATTTCCATATAAAAACTGCGTCTGGGAAAGATGATTGCTGAGAAATTTAATTTTTTTGTCAATCGAATACGGAATCGGTCGTGTTCCATCGCACATCTGTCTGATCTATGTCTTGGAAGTAAGATTTTCAAACTAAATTGCTATACCTACATCTCATCGCAATGCTGATTATTTAAACATATGGTGAACTGTTTTTTAACAAATAACAGTTCCGGAAGGACAAAAAAAATAGAAAGTTAATACTTCCTGACTCTGTAGTTTATCATATTGGGGTTATTTTGAGCCTATATACCTATCCAGTCTATTACCTTTCCGTGAGCAGAGGATCACGGAAATTTCAAACTGGCGACCAAGTGGGGTACCAGAAAAGTGTAATTTTCGTCATTTTTCAACATTTCTTACTTTCCGGGAGGAAAAGTGTTCAAAGCTATATTATTCCACATCAATATATTATTCACTAATTTATCACGCAGTTTTTGTGAAGAAATTGCACAAATAAAACATTGAAAAAATCTGACCGGAAAATCGATCAAAAAATGCATGTTTGGAAATTGACGTCACAGTGATGTCCTCAGAGCCGCCATTTTGGTTGTTTGTTTTTGTTACACTTTCTGGTAGAGCCTGACAATGGGTACAAACTATTTCAACTTTTAGGTTATCACAACATACGTTACAAATCAAAAAGAGTACCCACTTTATTATATAATAATTTCCTACAATGATTTCAGGATGGTCGAAAGTTCATCTACTTAACCCTACCTGGCCTGGGGGCCCATTATGCCCCCCTATCAAACTTTCTGCGCTATCTCCGGAACGACAAAAAATGGAGTGCTGAAACTCTGGGACTTTATAGTTTATCATATTGGGGTCATTTTGAGCCCATTTGCATGGGTAAATTCAAGATGGCGGCCACGTGGGGTACTAGAAAAGTGATGTTTTTGTCATATTTCTTCAAAATTTCTGCTTTTCCGCGATGAAAAGTGGGCAAAACCTATTTTATTTCACATCATATTAATATTTACTAATTTATCGTGCAGTTTTTGTGGGGAAATTGCATAAATAAAAAATTCGGAAAATCCGACCGAAAAATCGACCGAAAAATCGACCAAAAAATGTCGTTTTTGAAAATGACGTCACTGTGACGTCATCAAAGCGGCCATCTTGGATTTTTTACATTTTCTGGTAGAGCTTGACCCAAGGGTATAGTGTGGTAAGTTTCAGTTCCTTGGCTCAAGGGACAAGAACAATTATTAGGGGGGGCCATTTCGCCTCCCCCCCCCCAGGCCTGGACAGGTCCCAAAAAGCCCAGGCCAGATAGGGTTAAATAAACCATGAACTAAAAGTGTTCACAACTTTGAAACTGCGGAAAATACAAAAAAGTGAGAAAGGCCCCCCCTCCCCCCACTCTCCAGAACGACAAAAAATGAAGAGCTGAAACTCCGTGACTTTATAGGTTATCGTATTGGGCTCATTTTGAGCCTATTTGCATAACCCCACGAGCAGAGGATCATGGATAAATTCAAAATGGCGGCAACGAAGGGTACCAGAAAAGTGATGTTTTTGTCATATTTCTTCAAAATTTCTGCTTTTCCGCGATGAAAAGTGGGCAAAAACTATTTTATTTCACATCACATTAACTTTTGCTAATTTACCATGCAGTTTTTGCGGAGAAATTGCATAAATAAAAAAATCGGAAAATCTGACCGAAAAATCGACCAAAAAATGCCGTTATTGAAAATGGCGTCACTGTGACGTCATCAAAGCGACCATCTTGGAATTTTTACATTTTCTGGTAGAGCTTGACCCAAGGGTATAGTGTGGTAAGTTTCAGCCCCCTAGCTCAATAAGTTAAGAAAAATAATTATGGGGGTGGCCATTTCGCCCCCTCTCGCCCCTCCCCCCCCACACCTCCCTCCAGGCATGGACAGGTCCCAAAGAGCCCAGGCCAGATAGGGTTAAGCGGACAAGTATTTCGAATTCAGTAAACCACTTAATAGGGATCTCGGAAGCTGAATTTATCATGGTTATAAAAATGAAGCTGTTTTCATACAAAATCTGTTGTACGTATTTCCTAGTCAACATTGTCATGAGTTTCAAATGATCCCTTTGATTATTTCCTTGCTCGGATGTGACTATTTTTCAGGTATGGACGGCGGCTGCTGTTTAGGTATTCTACTCTATCGGTTGTGGTTCAGGAGCTATTGTTACACTAGCAAGTTACAACAAATTTAATAACAACACCCTAAGGTAAAGGCTAACATTCTGTATGATTTCTATTCCTTTTTATTATGATATTGAATCAGAATATACGGAGCGAATTACTCGGCAAGGTACAGTGTATGTTGTAGAGTGGGGTATTACTAGAAATCACGAGTTGTTTCAACTGATTCAAAAATGCAATTTTGCACAAATTTGGACTATGATGCATCCATGGTTGAAAGGGCGATACTTTATTCTTAAAATTGCTTTAGATACAAAGGCTACAAGAGGGAGAACACCATTAACTCTTACTTGTATTTTTTGTTTTCAGAGACGCCTTCCTCTTCCCATTGTTGGATGCATTCACGTGTTTCCTTTGTGGCCTAGTGATATTCGTAGTCCTGGGTTATATGTCCAATGCTACCGGCTTACCAATAGAAAGCGTCGTTGCAGAAGGTGATCAAATTATTTAAGCTGGCAATGACCGTTAATGTAATAAGCCATATTTACAGCATAGGGTTTCGGCATAATTTACACTCCGACAATATAGTTGCTAGTCTTCTTCCTAACTTTAAAATGTTAAGATGGATTCAGGATCTTTACAAGGAATTCTCTCTTACTTACTTGCTCTCCCATTAAAATTCGTTCTGATGGGCGAATCATCGATATGCACTTGATAGATTTTAGAATTTAGGTTCATCGACATGTATCAATAGAAAAACCGGAATAAACGGGCTACGAACTTCTCAAAGCACCAGTTCCTTTTCTGTACTTGGGCCCAATAGAATGTGCACGGACAAATCAAGGCGCTCGCACCATATTCAAATTTCATTGGAAATGCATATTTTCTTTTTGAAAAATATCGAAAAAAGATCGAATAAAAACTCGCCGCACAACGTCGATCAGCTATTGATTGATTATCTGGGACATATCGTGTGTTTCAGGTTTAAACAATTTTCTCAGTTCAGTCGGTCAACGGAAATGACGGCAATTTAGTTTGATGTGCAACTTGAAACGTGGCATGTTTCAACTGATGGATACAACGAATATTTGCTTTCTGGTGGCCTTTTTCGGTGAGGTAACCTTATACACCATGTCAGAAAAATAAAATATACGTTTTCAACGTGCACGGTACAAGACCCGATTGAATTCATTATTTTCATGGTATTTTCACAGTATTTGTCTCGAATTTACATTAGGGGGGAGGGGGTGGTACAATATACCATTCGCCTCCGCCCACCCTCTGTCCTGAGATCAGAAAATATGAATTATGTTTGTTGTCTTTGTTATATCTGTTAAAGGACCTGGGATAGCCTTCATGGTGTATCCAGAAGCCCTGGCACTGCTTCCTCTGGCGCCAATGTGGTCCGCTTTCTTCTTTCTTGTATTATTCATGGTTGGACTGGACAGTCAAGTACGTATTTATTATTCGTAAGCCAGCAAAATCGGACAAATCAGTCAAATGGGATAAACCATTCAGTTCTGACTCATTTCCTTTACTTCATAGAAATATTTACTCTCCCATTCAAAAAATAGGGCAGTTCTTCAGTTTCTCTACCCGTTTCGTGTGGCTGGTAAGGCTGGTGGGTTCAAAGTACCGCAATGCCCTGATATCTATAGTCTCTGGTTATCGAGAAAGACTATGTCAAGTGCATGTTCAAACCGTCGCCTGTGTGCGTAGTGTGGGTCTGGGACGCTGGGCCAGATTTGGTCATCCTTGTGCAAAGTTTGCAGAAATGGTGGCAACAGGTGAAAGGCACAAAAAGTAATATAGTTTCTAACAGATTCATTGAATTAACCCTACCTGATCTGGGGGGGGGGGGGGTGCAAAATGGCTTCCCTACCAAACTTTCCGCCCTATCCCCGGAACGACAAGAAATGGAGAGCTGAACCTCCTCGACTTTATAGTTTATCATATTGGGGTCATTTTGAGCCTATCTGCATAACCCCCCGAGCAGGGAATCATGGGTAAATTGAAGATGGCGGCCACGTGGGGTAACAGAAAAGTGATGTCATCTTTCGTCAAAATTTCTGATCTTTCGCGATGAAAAGTAGGCAAATACTATTTTATTTCCTATCGCATTAATATTTACTAATTGATCGTTTTTGTGGAGAAATTGCATAAATAAAAAATTCGGAAAATCCGACCGAAAAATCGACCAAAAAATGCCGTTTTTGAAAATGACGTCAGTGTGACGTTATCATAGCGGCCATCTAGGATTTTCTGGTAGAGCTGGACCCAAGGGTATAGTGTGATAAGTTTCAGCCCCCTATCTCAAGGGGTATTTCGGCCCACTCCCCCCCTCCCCCCCCCCAGGCCTGCACAGGTCCAAAAAACCCAGGCCAGATACGGTTAAGTCGATCGTTATGTCATAGTGCGGGACCCTTAAGAGTAGGCTACAAAGGTAAAATTACAGTTGATGTTACAGAATATATTATCTCATTGAAGCGAGGGCTAAATAATTGTATGAATGCGATAAACTTATTGCTGAACGCAACGTCGTATTTACCTCCCATTCTGCAATATACCTTTCTTACAATCAAACGGAGTGATGTTTACAAAGCCTGTACCGTTGCCTTCTCTTTTCAGTTCGTCCATGTTGAGATCATCGTTGCTTGTTTAGGGGATGTATTCCCGAATCAAGTCCGCAAAAGAAAGATGTTGGTGACCGTTATTGTAATCGTAGCATGGTTTTTCCTTGCTTTGCCTTGTATCACGCAGGTAAATGCTGATTTTTCATTGATGAGTTCTCCTCCTGATATTTATATCCGTAGTGTTTATAAACCCAGAATATTGTGATCGGATTGCACTGATATTTTCGATTTCTGCTCATAAATGCATGGGTGCTTTTTCGAGCCCCCAATTGAAACACGTTATTACGTAGTTCCGGGGTTTCAATTATAGTACTCATATGATACCTCAGCCTTACTCAGGTTAACACACACTGTATGCTCTTTCTGGATATTGTCTAGGCATCATGTGATTCATCTACTTTTGGATTTGCGGATCTTATTCTGCTCTTAAACAAGCTTCACAGAATTGGGCTAGTGTTTGCCATAAATCTGATTTGATCTCGGATTTGATCTGCAAAAATGATTCTCACAATCAGACTACCCTTTTAGATCTCTCAACTTCTAAAACGACTTCTTCAATCAACATGTCACACTACAGTGCAATTATGCCTATGGTTTTTTGGAAGTTATACTTCTTAAATCTGATTTTTGTGTATCTGATGTAGTTCAACCCACACTCCGGTTATATGCCAAATGGGATTGATGATCCATTTTGCTTCATTAATTAAGGGAGGTGTCTACGTGCTACAGATCATGGACTGGTACATCTCAGCAATTTCATTAATACTGTTTTGCTTTTGCGAAATTGTGGCCATTTGCTACATATACGGTAAGTAGTCGGCTGTGTTTGTGATGTTCAATAACGTATTTATATGTTCATACTCTGACATCCTGTATGACACTTAACTCACTGTTAGTGACGTTTTTTGTAGGTCGAAGTACAAGAAGCTTCAAATTTGAAGTGGTACGCTCTGTCGTTTTGCCGTGTAGACTCACTGATATGAATCACTGTCATATCCATGTTGCATCGAACGTTAGGAACATATTTTAATTGAACGGATTTAAATGATACATCACATCTCACAGCAAACATTGTCTGGTTCCGAATAACAGTTTAGAAGACTTATTTTGGTTCCGGTTTCGAAGATCATCTGAACAATCAGAGATACCGATATGAACTACTAGCTATATAGAGCGCCAACTTTGAAATTCCATTTGGAATCCGTTGTCGCTGTGGAAGAGCGCAGTTTCTTTTTTCAATGCCTGGCCAAGTGCTAACCATCAGCAGCTAGGGATCGGCATATGGATGTCCTTTATGGTTATTGGTTTGTTCCGTAGAATGAAAATAACAATATACAGATACGTACGTCAATCAAAATGTTTTTTTAACCGAAATATTCCCACACAGACAGAAGCCTTTAATAGAAAAAAGGACAGGCGCCGTGTCGATGGATCTGATCCACTAAAGCACCTTTGAGCTATGCAGTGGCCCTATCCTTACAAGCTAGCGCTCAATTATTAACGTATCTGTATTTTTATCCGCCTACCTGCGAAGATATTTCACCGCTTATGATGAAATTCCTCAACAATCTACTACTCGGAACCGACGTCTCGTGCTGAAAGAAATAGCCGTTGAGTGTGCAAGCGGGAGAACAAAAGCGAGACGCCACTCATTGGAACAGGTCAAGAATCGCGCGATTGGGGGTGTGTTGAAAATAACCCGATTTTCTGATAAAAAATACGGTGGCATTTGATTTAAAGTCAATGTTAATATATTATTCATATATCGCTTATTCCACTTGATTGCTATTTATATGAATCATGAGAAACGTTTTAACGAGAGGCCGTTATGAGACTGTAGTCAACATATCAGTGCCCCAGAATAACGTGCGTCTACCGCACCCGATAGGGAGAACCGCTTTTAAAAGCAGAGAAGTGCAATATCTATGTTTCATAAACAATAATGACTTCAATTTACCCAATGTGCACTTAAATTAGATTATTATACATACATGCATGAAATAAAATATATAAATATAAAAGGTTAAAGTATATACCATACATCTATCATTGTAACTAGAATTCGGTGATATCATGCTCGACATCAAGATCAGCGAACAAAATATATAACCGACCAGTAAAGTTTACTCATCACAGCTCAAATACTTCATCAGTTATAGTCAGGGCTGTTAGGGATTTTTTGGTTCACATTCTTCCAAAAGCACCAAATTTGGCCCATATGTCGCCCATACCATACTATTTCGATTTTTGACGGGCGCCAAGACGGGCGCCCCATCGGACCGCCATATTCGGCGAAATTCAATATGGTCGCCACCCGGGTTAGAGGTCAATCGTGGTTAAATAACTAAAAGGGCTAGAAATATGAATAATAGCACTTTTTAGTGGTTTTCGGGGTGTTATTTCAACAATTTAAGGTCAATGTCACCCTTTAAGGTCACCCTAAAGGTCATTTTGGGGACAAATTCGCCATTATCAGTGGTTTTGGGGCAAGATGTATGAACTGCCTCATTCTATTGATTTTCAGGGTTGAGTAACCCGAATCTGGCCTTATTTTGGCGATTCGGGGCAATATTTCATTTGAGAGTCGCGATAGAGGTCATCCGAACCAGAGGTCAACTGTAGGTATAACACCAAAAGAACCACAAATAATACCATAGAGGTTTGTGGCATTCTCCGATTCTGATCTTATTTTGAAGATTTGAGGTCACCCCATTTTGGGGTCAAAGGTCAAAGATCAACAGTTACCAATAAGAACAATCGAACGACGATTATTCAGGAACAAATTATATTAAAATACTTCGGAGATCACATCTGCTGACAAAATGCTATAACTATGCCGCTACGCTGCTATGTGTATTTAAATGTTCGAAATACAATACAAAGACCGCTTTAGTAACAATATACCAATGATTATTAGTACCTATACTTTCTGGCTCGCGCTCTCAAGAAACTGTCAAGTCGGGTCGCACCCAGTTAGGCTGTGGAAGAGGGGTAGTGCCAAGGATTTTGGCGGACCGAGATCGGAACAAATGGTATGGACTGGAATGTCACAATATTTTTTTTCCAGTGCCGAAGTCCATCAAGAGTTCCGATAGACCGAGGGTCTCCAAAGACCGGACATCGCTGTCCATCGTGCGAACATAGGCTGTTTATGACCCTCCTCCGTGACATGTGCTAGATGCAGGAGGACCCTGGTGTCCGCCTCGGAATGGTTGCACGGTTGAAGTATTGTGAGGTCACAACGCCTGTTGAAGAACACGGACTCAAAACGGGTACACAGAAGGAGCTTTCCGCTCATGTCAGTCTTGGAGATCTGTGTGCTGATGAATGAGAACGGTTCCTTTTTGTTAACATTTTTTAAGAAGCGGCTGATCCATTCATACTTCGGGATTTTAGAGGTTCAGGAAAAAGAATTGTGGCATTCCAGTCCAAAACATCTGTTCCGATCTTGATCCGTCAAAGTCCGTGGCACTACCTCTCTTTCACTGCTTAACGGGGTGCAAGACGACTTCCACAATTTCTTGGATGTGGCAAAAAGACCGCCTGGGCAGCCTGTACAAGCATATCGGACCCCACCGACACACTAGTGGCTCTCACGCATGATCCTGACACTCTCGAGCTTATAGAACGCTTCATCGTACTAATGTACAGCAAGGGATGTGGTGCAGCTGGTGTCAATGAGGCCAAGCATCACCTCTTCACTACTGCAACCAGATCGCTGAAAAAACATCCCACCTCCCAAGCCGCGCTTTTGCAGCATGTGAAGCGAGCGCAGCTGCAAGCGAGTTCTACTGGAGTCGCTTCACTCCAGCATGAACTCCCTGACTTCAGTGAGTGGAGCTGGCACAAAGATTGCACCAGTACATGGCAACCGCTTTGAACCACTCTCACTTCTATGGCATATGCCATTCTCATGCACTGCGGTTGACTCCAGGCATGCACGGGAAGGTGCAAATGCAACTATGCCGATGTCCGATACACGACCCTCTGCAAATGCGAAGGCGGGTGCGTTAATAACGAGGGCGGTGATGACAAGTATTATTTATTGCTGGCATCATAGAGCGCAAACCAGAAGGCATAGGTAGGAAAAGTAATCATTGGTATACTGTTGCTTAAGCGGTCTTTGTTTTGTATTTTGAACATTTAAATGCACGTAGCGCCATAGTTATAGCATTTTGTCAGCAGGTGTCATCTCCGAAGTATTTTAGTAACATTTGTTCCTGAATAATATTGTTTCGATTGTTCTTAGTAGCAACTGTTGATCTTTGACCTTGAATTTTCAAATTAGGTGACCATGAGCTCAAATCGTCAAAATAAGGTCAGAATCTAATTCTCCGATGCCACAAATCCCTATGGTATTATTTGTGATTCTAGCCCTTTTGGTGTTTCCTATAATTGACCTCCGGTTGATCTCTGTTTCGGGTGACCTCTGTCGTGAACCCTACATGCAATATTGCCTCAAATTGTCAAAATAGTGCCAGATTCGGGTTACTCAACCCCGAAAATCGATAAAATGAGTTAGTTTGTATATCTCGACTAAAAACCACTAAAAATGACGAATTTGACCTCAAAATGACCTTTAGGGTGATCTTGACCTCAAATCGTTGAAATAAGATCAGAATCAGATTCCCCGACACCGATAACCACTAAAAAGTTGTATTATTCATGATTCTAGCCATTTTGTTGTTTTAAATACGATTGATCTCTAACCCGGGTGGCGGCCATAATGCCAATATGGCGGCCCCAGGGGGCGACTACCTTGGCGCCCGTCAAAAATCGAAAAGGTATTGTATGGGCGACATATGGGCCAAATTTGGTGCTTTTGGAAGAATCTGAACCAAACAGTCCCTTTTATGCCCTAACATCCCGGACTATTAGGACATTCCCTTATATGTGTTGTAATGAAGATGAGCCAAACACTATAGCTAATGGAATTAACTCTTGTGTGAGTTTGTTGTTTATTGAATAATTAAAAGTGTCTGTTATAGTTCTCCTTGCCATTTCAATTTTCTGGCTTCGTTTTAGGAGTGGAGAGATTGTGCAAAGATATAGAACTAATGTTAGGCTTTAAAGTAACGCCTTTATGGATGCCGTTTTGGACATGTATTACACCATTGCTGCTCCTGGTGAGTACAAGTATTTGGGAATTACTTTCTCATAATATTGTCGGTATGCCACCAGTAAAGGTACCAACTGTGTTAATTTGATAATTGGGGCGGGGGATTACTGAATACATGCGACCATAGCAACGATTACTTCGTTTTTTGGAATGTGCCATTGGTTGCGTTTTAAGCTCCATCATAGATACCTGTTCGCTGTTGCCTCAGAATGTATTCGTTGAACCCATTTCAGCGAAATTATCGTTATACTATACACTTATCATGGTCAAAGGGATTACCCCATGTGAATATTCGATTTCGCCGTACAATAATACTAGCAAGCTCAAGTTGCTCGTGAATTAATATCCAGGTATTGGAGGAATCATCGTTTCCTCCAGTTCGTTTTGGCTCGAACATTTGTTCTGCTGATGTTCTTTAAAATTTTATAACTAAAAGGTAATAATTCAGAGATCTTTTGGCTCATCCATATATTGATGAACATCTCACGTGATGTCCAAAAAAGAAGAGGATTCGATAATTTGTTTCCTGCTCCGCATGATCGGTTGATGTAGTATTATAATAACAGTAATAATTAGTTTCATTGCAACCTTTTGGTACACTGCATTTCAAATATATATTTCTGTTTCAGTTCCTGTTGTTGTCGAATTTGGTTACGCATCAGCCCGTTAAATATGGAAGTTACGAATACCCGTCATATGCTCTGGTGATTGGTTGGATGATCGCAATATTGCCCATCATTCCAGTCCCATTGTGTGCTGTTTATGAGCTTGTCACCAAGAAGGGTGGAGTTGTTGAGGTGAGAACACTGTGCTTATTCGCTATGTTGAAGGAACTAATTATATACATGTATTACTTCAGACACATAGTCACACACGCCTTCGCGTTATTTAAAAGACTGTTCCAAATAGTATTAGTCCGTTGTGCAAATTGATAGCGAGGCTCGCGAATACTGTTTCGCGATAAAACGTCTTGCATTAGGTGCATGTTTGAACGCACCGTGAACAAGATGAACTTTCCAGCTCCTGACCTTACTAAAGTTGACATACCTATAAACAACAATTGCTTCGTGCTCTTTGTTGTGATAATAAGTTTAATCGCTGGAATTGTACTCGCATGTTATTCAACAATATTCCTTGTATAATTACAACACATATAAGGGAAGTGGGAAGAGGTGCCGACATACTGACTGAGTCACATGACTTCACAGTATAGTCTCCCGGTTAACCTATTCTAAAGCACATACCAAGAATCTAACGATTCGTGATATGTGTTGTATCTCAGGTACGCTTTATTGTACCTGTTCCTGTGGCAACTTGGATGATATGACCACACGGCCCCTAGCACCGGCATAAGCGGTATTAGATACAAATCTAGAGAGCTATGATGAAAATGCTCTGACAACTCGTATATTGGCAATTGGCGAGCTGTTTCGCTGTGACAACTCGTACACTGGGGATTGGTGAGCTGTATCGTCGTCAGATGAAAATGACGGCATTTAACACAAAAGACTAGTCTGCAAAGCCCGATGTCGACCCAGCATCAACTTCCCACAAATGCCAACATATATCAAAGACCAAAAGGTCTGTACAGGGGGCGAGCCTCGGGGACGAAACGTCCACCAGCAGAATTGTATTGAACAATTCCGTTCTGTGTTTTTCTTCCTGTCTTTCTGCCCCTCGCCACTTAAGTGGGGGGGGGGGGGCTATGAAAATGCCGTCCGTCCGTCCCAAATGTTGTGAACACAATATCTCAAAAGAGGGCTAGAGCCTTGATCATTGACACACTGCTTTCTTATTGGGGCCTCTTCGTCAAGTTCGCTCAGGACTGACCTTGACCCGGTCACGGGTAAAAATTTGAGTAGCAAAGATAGTCCCTTGTAAACACAATATCTAGGGGGCAAATAGAGCTAAATCTGCTAAATCTAAATTTGCCCGATGCTGTTTAATAGGAGCATCTAAGTCAAGTTCACTCCAGAATGACCTTGTTCTATTTTCAGAGCTGACAGAGGTCGAAATCTGAATAGCATTGTGAATGCAATATCTCAATAACAATGAGAGCTGGAGATTGGATATATCACACAATTAAAAAATTGAATGGAGAAAAGAGAGCTAGAGACTCGATATTTGGCACAAGGCCGTCTTATGGGGTCCTCCAAGCAAAATTCACTCAGGACTGACCTACATAGGTCACAGAGGTCAAAATGTGATTAGCATTCTGAATGTAATATGTCAAGAAAAGAGGGAGCTTGAGACTGGATATTTGCCTCTGAACGTTTCTGTACTGATCTTGACCAAGGTCACAGAGGTCAAAAGGTAAATAGCAGTCATATTTGCTTGTGATCACAATATCTTGACCTAGATGTAATTTATCTTTCGAAAATTTTTTGAACAACTCTACACTCTTCAGTTTTTTAAGTTACTGTTGCATCATATCTGCCTTTATGCAAAGTTCACTATAGAGCCTTGTCGAGAAAATGTCAGTAGAGTTGGTGAAGCATATCCCGCGTCAATAATCGATAGACCTATTTCGTATGACAGTTAGTCCCAATTCCAAACGTGTATGAAATAAAAGTGATAAATATATTTCCCTACAAGAGAGAAGCGCTTAAGAATTTTTAATGATGTCAGCAGGACGTGATGTTGTTATTTTCATATAATCCTGATCACTGATCATTATTACCATGAATCCGCGTCCTAAAGGTGTATGTCCCTATCAAACAAATTACAAATTCCTACCTCCTATACCGATTTTCATGGATCTAGGCTTAGTCATTGGGGCTTGTACGTGTATCGAAATAAAATCAACCTCATCAATGTTATTATTTTATTATAGTATGTACATTTTCTGCTCGATATTGTTATGCAGAGGCTTAAAGGATCCCTTCAACCAAGTCACAATTGGGGGCCTGCAAAGCCCTCAGATCGGCAACGCTATTGGAGAAGTCTGGAGGAGGATCAAGGAAAGTGGGTTGGATGTTTTGGTTTGATACCCGGACGTCCCATAGATTACGACTGCATGGATATGTCATCTCCTGAAGAATCCGTGAAAGAGAAAATGATGCAGCTTTAGCATGTACCTGACTTTTCTCTTACACACATCTTGACACTAGATTCTGTGTCAAATTTCAGCCGCGAGGGAACACTGGGGCGTTTATCTTACTTCGATCATGGATTCGAGTTCAGTCCATTCACAACGGATGATATGTCTGTGAACCTTTCTTGAAAGTGGAAATAATGTGAAGAGGAATACAACAGCTACCCTTCGATGAGCTGATACATCTGACACTCCTATTGCATTTTTGTACTATTTGTACTATTTATCCTATATATTATTATACTATTTACTATATATACTATTATACTATACATACAAGCGTCTAGTTCGTCATTCAATATTCAGCCGTTCGTCCATTAAAGAATTTCCGCGTCCGTAATCTAAAGACCTAATTCATAAAATAGAAAATAAATCAGGGTATACATAAACATAGGCTAGTTTCCTGCTCGAGAGAAACGGTCACAGTTTTCAAAGATGCCAGCAAGACATCATGATGTTCCAAAAATATCAAATCCGTATCGCTGATCAGTATTCTTAATCCATATGATTTTCGTTGTGTGTAAAGTCGTTATCTAGAGTATGTTGTATCTGAGTCATGCTTTTATTGTGCCTCTTTATAGTATAAAACTATATACTACACGGATCGTGAAATACATGTACTGCTTATACTACTCCTACATATACTATCTTATTTATCGAGTCGTTCATCGAGATGGAAGACAACTCATTGTAGTGCTATGCATTGAAAGGATCAAAATACTCAACAGCTGTAACTCAATAAGGGTGAATATACGACTATGAGTTTAATGTGATCGAATAGGTGGGAAGGCATTATGTAGTATATTTTAACAGCGCAACTGTGTTGATAGAGCAGTTTGTCAGTATCAAATTATGGAATGCCTGACCGGAGTAAGAGAAGTCTTACCCACGTTTGATTGAAACCGATCCAATCCCTCACTGTATTCGCGTGAACTGACGTTATCAATGTACTGTACATCCGGAAGTTTGAGAACATACGCTGGATTAGCTTGCCCTGTGATACCTCGTCCGTGATTGAAGATTTCATTATATTATCATCTCCGATTTTTCAACACATTTACACGCAGACGGTTGTGTCGAACAAACGTTTGGATCAAATGTTGACGACCTATAATAAAGAGTGACAACGACATGTAGCAAAGAAGATTTTGGCATCCTAAACACACTGTTCCCCACGAATCCCCACGAGAAACTGAACACATTGCTGGATCGAGATTGATGTATTGGTAAAGATGCACAATACATCAAGTTATTTGAACATCAAATAAATACGTCTTTGTGGAACCCAGGATCATCATTGAAAAACGGTCTCAACATTGTTTAATAGGCAGATAATTTTTGTGGACGATGGTTGAACATTCAATGTTGGATCTGATGCCTATCCATAATTAATTACTTCATTAATTACCTACATGTAAAAATTGGTGAAAATATATATACCGCCTAGTAAATCCTATTAAATGTTTCAAACAGGCGTTGGATGCGCCATCCAGTAGGAAAACACCGTCCATAAAAGTTTCTGAAGCGATGTAATGTTTGACGTCTGAGTTTCCGACAGTTCCGCTTTCCCATATACGTAAATTGAAAGAAAAACAACGACTTCAATGTCTTGGAAGAAAAATATATAAAACAAACAATCCTCGATGGAAACCGTCAGAGCCAGGAGTCTAATATTTTCAAATTTAAGAATCATTACTGTGTGATTTCTCCTCTAAATCATTTTATTTATTTCTATGTTAATTTTGGTATATTCATTACTTCTTTGTCTAAATTGATATCTTGCTGTATATCGCTTTTTTTTCAGATAACAGCGTTTTATAGAAACATTCAATGTCTCTATGAACTCTGTTTGATCAATTATCATTGTTCCATCACTTTTATCCACCATCGGGATGAGTTTGCTAATAAAATTTGTTGATTCTAAATTACCAAAATATTTGTGCGTCTTTCTCCTTCTTCTGCTCATCGGACTCATGATTTTATCAGATTAGCTTTCATTATATCCCTACTTGCTCTAGGTGGTATGTATCATGTGTGCCTACTTGCTGGGGTGTTATTTTTTCGAAATCCGGGAAAAAAACCTAAATATAGAGAGCCAAGAAGAATAAATATGAAGGCCGACCAGAAGATATTCCTGTCTGCATTAGAACAGTACGTTATTGATTGGTCTAAGCGAGAAAAAGTTGAACCTACAGTACTCGCTGATTGGCTGGACCTCACCAAGAGCAAGGTCGTTGAAACAATCCGCCATATTGACAGAAGTACTCTTCCCCAAGTAAAACAAGTACTGAGAAACCTCAATTCGCAAGAAGTTCTAGCAAATCTCCAGAGTAAATTCGTCATAGTCCCAGCAGACAAAGCTCCGAATAATATAATATTCATATGTAAATATTACTATTACCAGGTGCTGGTTAAAGAATTGAGTGTAGACATATCTTCATCAAATACGTCTACTTACTCCCAAACTGCATTTACTCTGAAAGATTTATTTAATAATCACCAAAAGTTTCTCAGGGAAAGAGGTATTTGTCTTCCAACTAATCATAACGACATACCAAAAATATACTGGACCCCCAAAATGCATAAATCACCATACAAAGCTAGATTCATAGCTGGTTCTAGAAGCTGCACCACCAAGCTTCTTTCAACCCTATTGACGAGGGCCCTTCAGGAGGTAAAAGCATTTTGGGAAAGGTATTGCGCCACTATTTCTAAGAACTCTGGCGTTGAATATATGTGGATATTGAAAAACTCAAAATGTCTTACGGAAGAACTTGATGCTAAAGGTCACATACCGTACAGACATGTATCCACATGGGATTTCTCGACTCTCTATACTACAATCCCTCATCAGGACCTTATTGACCGTCTAAGTTCATTAATAGTATCTGTGTTCAAGAAAACTGATCGTAGATATATTAATGTCGGAAGCCATAAAGCATTTTTTAGCTCGACTACATACAAGAGATATCATTCATGGGATGTTTCTTTGTTTATAGAGTTGCTTGAATTTCTCATTAAAAATATCTATGTGAAATTTGGCAACACAATATATCAGCAGCATATAGGTATTCCAATGGGTACTAATTGTGCACCCCTGTTGGCTGACCTGTATCTGTTCTCTTATGAATATGACTATATGCAGGCGCTTTCAAAAACCGATCCATTGAAAGCCCGTTCCTTCTCATTCACCAAACGCTATATAGACGATCTTCTCGCTGTGGATAATCGCTATATAAATGACGCAGTGAAGGATATATATCCGCCTTCACTGGATTTGAAGGAAACTACAGATAGCCCTACAGGCACATCTTATTTAGATCTCTATCTCTATAAAATGAAGCGGGCATTCTCTCTCGTCGACTTTATGACAAAAGAGATGATTACAATTTCGACATCGTAAACTATCCCTTTCTGGATAGTAATATTCCAGTGGGACCTGCATATGGCGTATACATATCTCGCTTAGTAGCATTTGCTAGATCCTGTGTTAGATGTGATGATTGTAATCAACGTCACAAAACATTGTTGCTGAAACTTATAAAACAGGGCTATTCCACCAAGCGCCTCCACTCAAAGTTTCTCAAATTTGGCGATACATATCGCATGCTGATAGCAAAATACGAACGTAGCGTGCAAGATCTATGGCGCTACGTTTCGTAACTTGTGTCTAATTCCGCTTAACCCGGGGCTAGGGGCCGTATGAACCCATGTACTTCAAGATCCTCATGGTACTCATATGAACAGTCACAATCAAAGCGTGACTGAGATACATCTTTTTTTTAGATGACGACTCTATAACGAATATTATGGATTAAGAATACTGATCAGCGATACGGATTTGATATTTTTAGAACATCATGATGTCTTGCCGGCATCATTGAAAACTGTTGACCGCTTCTCTCTTGCAGGAAGCAAGCCTATGTTTATGTATACTGTGATTGTCTTTTTGAATTTGGTGCTAATACTGTTATATGGAAAATGGAATAGGTCTTTGGATTATGGACGCGGATATTCTCTAATGGACGACGGCTGGATTATGAATGACGGACTAGACGCTTGTAATTTCTACATTGTGTGCATTCCATCAAGTTCTCTTAAACCTATCAGGCCTTGGGGGGGTCATTTTGCCACAATATCCCCTAATATATATTTTTTACCCGTTGTGCTAGGGAGCTGAAACTCTTGATACTCTATCCTTGTGTCAAGCTCTGCCAGAAAATGTGAAAACAATTGTGTCATTGAAATAGACTATGATTAACATGATATAATGTTTTGTTTCCTGGATTGAGCACAACAATTCACAAACATGATGAAGAGTCATCACCCAGATAAAGAAGGATAAATTATTAAAAGAATGGCTTTAGACTTGATAGACCACAACAGCTCAACTGCATATATTTGATATTCTGCAGAAATAGGAGAGACAACTCCAATCATACACTGAAAGGTCCGATCTATTACTAGATCCTATTATGTTGTTACGTATACTAGGAAGACTATCAGATGCCAGAAAAAGGTCTAATTAAGCCGCTTTCAGCGTTTTGTCTGCTTCAGATATAGCGTCTGAGCTCAGGATATACCTAAGTGAATCGGTTAGACTAAGGTATTCCTCTAAATCTAATACCAAATCTCTTGCTCTCCGTCTTCTCACACAAGCCGATTTCTCCGTTCATAATTCGAATTAGCCTTGATATAACAGCCCACCGGTTCTCCTCAAAATAATTGATAAATATACACGAATCGTCAATGACCACTGGCGGTCACATAGTTCACCATATCACATCATCGCTCTGAAATATTTGTATCTATATCGCTCAAGCCGGTGCCCGTGACCGTGTTTTCATTCATGATGTCCACACGAACATCTACAATATAAGTAGCTACAAATCACCACAGGGATCATTTTTGGTTCTTGTGGTGATTTTATAGAAATATGCAATCGGTATATATTTGGCTGTGGGTCATATGACTTATTGGCAGTACTCTGGCATCGTTTTCCACCATCCCTTTAATGTTGCGTTTTATCGATTTGAATTTAGAAATGTGTCGCATGAGTGGGCTATTGACTGGCTAAACATTGATATTGAATGACGAATTAGACGCTTGTATTGGGATGGTTTATCAAACAGTTATATTGTTTCTTTTACTTTATCATGGAATGGCGGATTGTCAGTGTTGCACCCTATACCTTGTTTAGAGCATTTTTGTTACTTCATTTTCCATATATAGTGCCACAATGTCACCGTTATCGTCTGTGTCGATCTTATATAATTTATAATCTAAGTCATTCGTGAATAATATAAACACTCGAGCATTTGGATGATAGGCGTTGAATATTACCTCCGTTCTCTGTTTTAATTTAATATAAGTTTCTGGGTTTTTTAAGAAAAGGTCGTACTCTGTGATCGCTTGTAATGTCTATGTCTACTTAGTAACCAAACGAATCATGGAAAAATGCATTATATATTAGCAAATAATAATCTAATGTAAAATAAAATAGTTTTTTCCCCGCTTTTCATCGAAGAAGAATGTCGAAAACACCCCCATCTGGTACCCCCATATGGCCGCCGGTTTGAATGTGTCAGCTGCCCAGACCTGGGGTGGGGGGAGGGGGCGGGGCGATTTCGATTCCCCTTAATATTTTTATTATCTCTTGATCTAGGGGATGAAACATGCCTCACCATTCCCTTGGGTCTAGTTCTAATAGAAAGTGTAAAAAAAAAACATGGCCGCTTTGATCACGTCATAGTTCCATTTTCAAAGCTGGTATTTTTGGTCTATTTTTTCGGTAAGATTTTGAGAATTTGTCATTTGTCATTCGCAAAAATGCATGATATATTAGCAAATAATAATCTAATGTAAAATAAAATAGTTTTTTGCCCGCTTTTCATCGAGGAAGAATGTCGAAAACACCACCATCTGGTACCCCCACATGGCCGACGGTTTGAATGTATCTATAATAATATTAATATATAATAATAGTTTTATTTCAGACATAACTTGTCCATATACAGTTGAGTTGATGAGACATTAAGACTCAGATAGGCACTCTAAGTCTGCTTAGGGAACAATGAACAGTTGATTTCGCCAAGTGGCTTGAGAGAGCGATTTAAACATTACATCCGAGTGCAAGATGGTCTTCAGCAAATGATTCTCTGCTCGTGCTTTATGCAATTACGCCCAATACGATAAACTACAAAGTCACAGAGTATCAGCTCTTAATTTTATGTCGTTCTGGAGAGATGGGATAGAAAGTTTGGTAGCGGAGCATAATGTACCCACAGCCTTGTATGGCTCAGCTATTAGAAAAAAGCTACAAATACTGAATGTTCTGTCTCAACGTTGATCCCGCTCGTCCTGTCGTTGATCTCTTATCTAGACACTCCATATTGGTAGCTCAGTGACATATGTTTGTCGTTGAAACACCATTGCAATCGTAATACCCAGACAGAGTGGAAACATTACGAACCATTCTCGTTCCCTACTCGCTCCTCATGAGCCGATATGCCGATATTAAAGGCTCTCTGTCTTCCCCGTTTCGACGCTGAATGTTAGCGGGCGCTCATAATCCTGCCTGGCAAGATTTGGCTAATATTAGCATGGAAATCACGGCGAATGATCAGGAAAACAAAATCAGTCTATCATTGTGTCAGAACATCAGCGGAATTGTAATCTTTCTGTTGACTTTACATTGCTTAGTGAGGATGTCCTAGCCGATAGAAGCCAGAATCATGTTATGTTACTGATATTTGTAACTGAACTATTCGTGTTTCGTTGTTAAGCTTAGACTTTTATTTAATCGCCGCTATATAGCTGAAATATTGCTGAATGCGACGTTAAATCGAATTCTCTCTCCTTTCGTCTTTCGCTTCCATAATGCACAATGCATGCATAACCATAATCAAGCTATACAAATGACACCCAAAGTCCAAAACAATTATTCAGGGCAGAGAGATTATCAATGTTCCAAACATTTTATTTAGAGTCCCTTTTTTTCAAAATATGTCTATACATGTACTGTTCCAATCGTGTATTACGATTATACAAATGAAGTCACCACATCTTTAAAGTACAAAGTAGGTCGAGCTTGCAGAATTGTAAAATGTATTACATTATTCGTATTCTCGGTGTTTACCTTCAAGACACCCTCTTCTTCTGTTCCGCGGGCGAATATAAATATTCCGTTTAGGTAGTAGGGAATGAGAATCTTGGCGAGCATTGACCTTTGACCTTTGTCGCGATTCACGTGAACGGAAGTGATCTTAGACCCTGCGCATGCACGCAACAAACACCGGCAATCTCCGAGCAGAGTATCATGGGTAAATTCAAAATGGCGACCATGTGGGGTACCAGAAAAGTGATGTTTTCGTCATTTTTCTTCAAAATTACTGCTTTTTCGTGAAAAAAAAATCAGATTAATATTTGCTAATTTATCATGCAGTTTTTGCGGACAAATTACATGAATAAAACATTGGAAAACTCTGTCCGAAAAATAGACAAAAAATGCTTTCACCAAAGCGGTCGTCACGGGATTTTTACATTCTCCGGTAGAGCCTGAACCAAGGGTATGCTTTGTTCAGTTTCAGTCCACTAGCTCAAGGGGTAAGAAAAATAATTAGGGGGGGAGGCGAAATGGCCCTCAAGGCCTGGACAGGTCTCCAAAAGCCCAGGCCAATAGGCGCCCTCATGCTCTTTCACTGGGAACAAGTCAGAACTTGTCTGAGAATAAGAGGATGCTATATGACTTAACCCCTCGAGAGAATGAACTTGAAGTTTTTATGGGATTCTATTCCCATATGGTTAAAATCATTACCTCAAACAGTACTTTAATAATAATATCAACGAACCTCTGAGAGAAACGTTGCTGGAGCGCAGCATGCTTGCTTCTTCTGTCAAGTGTCGTGATTGGTCAACCTGTGTCGCACGCGCTCATCCCATATACGTATTTGGGGTAAATCGTCCCGCCCGTTATCCCGCAAAGGTAAAACGAAATAGAAAATGGGATATATAATATAATACAATATTAATCTGTATATACGCAATGTTGAATAGCTCAGTAACGAAGATTGATGGATGTGGTTTAATTTCCCTCTGAAGGGTTTTTATTCTGAATCATCTTGTCACTGTATTCTTAAACACGAGTATCCGTATTTCTTTCTCTCCATAGAGTCCCCGACTTCATCCTTACAAGGCTAGTGTCTCTTCCGTGTGGGAGGTCATTTATATGAAGAATACTATAGCAAAAGTAGAGTGTTAGAAAGGAAGCGACGAATTTAAAAAGCTCATCTCTCACACACCCTTCACGAGGCAATCGAAAAACCATAAATGAATGATTTTCGAGAGAAATAACAATCAGCCGTCACAGAGAAGCCATCCTAGGATCGAAGGGATGCATTGTAGGTAGTGAGTATTTGTTTGGTATGAAGTTCATATCTCAATTGTTTTCCCTATTGCCCCTTACAGGCTAACAAAATTTTAAAAATTCTTTCTGCCGAAGTTAAAAATTCATAATCAACTGTATGGGTTGGTAAAATAGGTAACAAAAAATAATCCGTTATAACAGAAATTAGGTTTTCAAAATGAGCTCTTATACATGACAAGTAAACAGGCCAGGAGAGTGGATCCATCATCCTGCCTCCTTCCTCTTCGAATAAAACTTTTTAGGATATAAATATGAAATAGGATTTCCTTTTTATTCATCGTCATATTCGTCTCACAATCTGTTAACACAATAATAATATTTCAATATATTAGGTGGACAATTAGTCATGGGAAGTGGTTTATTTTTTTAATCGTGCATATACACTCTAAGCTCAGAAGGTGTAAAAAAGGTGCAAAAAAGGTGTAAATCGAACGTTTACACCTTCTGGGTTCATGTTTACACTCTTAGAGGGTGTAAATAAGGTGTAGAAAAGGTGCAAATGTATGAAGATTGATTCCAACCCTGATTTTACACCCGTAAAGGTGTAAATTTATTGAAAGGTGTTAAAAAGGTGTAAATACTTAATTTTCCATACACATTTGGAACTTAATTTCTGTGTTGAGGAAATGTATTTCCTTGTCATGCTTACGGTAAACCATCAAAATTTTGAAGCACCCCAACTTTCTACACAAAATTAAATCAATGGATCTAACAATTTGACCAGTCTCTCTAACATTTGAGCAAAAATTCCAACAGAAATATTATAAAAAAAAACGAGTTGCAGACCATAAGAGTCAATCCCCCAGTCGGTTTTACGAGGGAGTGAAAATTGAACAGCCGCTCTAGTGTTCTCATTCAAGGTTGAGCCCAAGACTACAGGGGGGAGGGGGGGGCGGGCGTTCTGGGGTTTTGAATATCAATAGTATAGTAAATATTATGTATCATGCAGTCGACAAAAGCACGTTGTTTGTGGACCAATGTAAGAAGTTATCAGATCAATATCTACAGTGCTGATAACTGCTTAGCTATCAGATAAAGTGATTTTCAACTTCATTTCAATGGGGGATTT
>JAVTVY010000430.1:0-32802 GCA_036873755.1 Hanleya hanleyi | reverse complement strand
CTATTCCACTTATCGATTTAAAAACCTCACCATCCACAAATCCATATACAACTGCAGACTTACATTCCAGTGTTACACTACCCATTACTGCTTCCCAAACCTCCTCAAATTGTCTCAACAATTCCAGATGAACGTCTCTTTCCACATACACATATCAACTTTCTAAGTTATATTTAAGGAGATATTGGAAGCGTATATGCTGTATGCTCTCAAACAGGCTACTTGGCGGAGGACCTGCTAGCTACTCAGCTTGTTTTCTAGTTGCAATGGAGATGGAATCCTTTCTGATTGATTGATTTTGGCCATCATCGGCATCATCTGTCTGTCTGTTAACACAATATCTTCAGATGGGCTCTAGCGAAGATAGATCATACAACAGTTGAAGCGGGCAGTGAGCCAGAAGCCGATCGAAGATGACTGACCTTGACCTATTTGTTCGAGGTCAAATTACACATTGAATATAGATATGACGCTTATTGACCAGAACTTCATTTAAAACCGTGGCCTATTTTTCCAACATTGCTTAACAGTACATTCTTATCAATACATGAACTTCCCTAATTTAAACCACACATGCATGATTCCTCTTCTCCTGTTTGCAGATATGAACGAGCATAGTTCTCGTAGTCACAGTGTGTTCCTCATCAACGTAAAACAGGAGAATGCGGAAACACAGAAAAAACTGAGCGGAAAGCTTTACCTGGTAGATTTAGCTGGAAGTGAGAAGGTAAATATTGGAAAACAGGTGTCCTATAAATGTTTGGTATGAGAAAAATAACATAAAAGCAACTTTATGAGCTATGTGTAGAATAACATATATTCAAGCATAACAACTTCTGTATCTAAAATTAAATGGGATTTCGCAAGAGGTTCTATCAGGGTTTTCCATTTTCTGTTTTCTGGCATATCTGAAAAAAATTGACTGTTAAAAGTGTGGAAAATTGATGAACGGATTCTTCATTTCATGACGATGTCTTGTTAATCAGGCAACATGCAGTGTTTATAAAAATTGAGGGGCTTTCCGTGATAATGAATGAAATGAATGACAAAATATACAAAAATGCCGAAAGTTACAGCTGCCTTCTGGCCACTGCCCCTTTCTCTGAACAGCTTTTCTGGTTGGTATGTACATGTACCGTACGTTCAGTTCCATAAAATCCTCTAATGAAGGCCCATTTCCATAGCATGCGTCGCGACAACCACAACTGCAAACCACAACTTTTTGCAGTTTGGCGCATTTAGCGACACTCCCGCCATTCCAGCCATTCAACGGAAGGGATTCCCCTCAGCGTAACCGGGCTAACGATTTCTATCCTCTCCGATTGGTCGATAGTTCAGCGGCAACGTGTTGAAATAGCTCTGGTTCTAATTTTGTCGCGCGTCAAAAATGTGGTTCTGATGTCGCCGCGACTGACGCATGCTGTGAGTACTACACCATTGAATAACATGGCGGCTATTTTTCGGATGTGGTTGTCGCTGCGAAAACGCGTGCTGTGGAAATGGGCCTTAAGTCGATCACAGTGTAATTTCCAAACTTAAAATTATGGAGTAATCAAATTTATGAAAATGGGAAGATTAAATTGTCCAAAATCATGTCTACCAGTAATCCATTATTTCTTCGGACCTGGCATGGTTTAGTGAAATTTTGCCCCCCCCATGAAGTGCGGTTTGAAGTGCCGAAATGAAATATTCATATACGAGAGAAATTTTCAGTTAGCGTAAAGTATATTATCTTGTGTGATGCTCTGAGCATTTTATTAGGCCGTGGGTTTATGGTTTTTTAATAACAGCATTTTGAAGTAGTGGATTTGTGTGAAATGGTCTATTTTGAGGTGAAAACTGCCCACTTTTCTCTCTGTAAGCATATGACGCCAGTCTAGAACCAAACTTCACTACTGCAAGATGCTGTTATTCCTAAACCCTAATTCTCAGAGCTTAGAAAATGCTCAAAGAACAAGACCAGATAATATACTTTACGTTGACTGAAAAATTTCTTTCGGATATGATATTTCATTTTGACACTCCAAACCTCACCCCATGGGGGCCAAACTCTCATTAAACTGTACCAGGTCCTTTTTTAGAAAGACTGAATTGAATTCTGTTCACAACATGGGGGTGTTTGAATTTCAATATCAAGGGTGATTGAATTATTAGAAGATTTGCTATACTCGGAGGGGAAACCATGGTAACCCATTGAACGATGTGTCACTCTTTTCTTCTCTTAGGTCAGTAAGACTGGTGCAGAAGGTATGGTTCTAGATGAAGCAAAGAACATCAACAAATCTCTCTCCGCCCTGGGGAACGTCATCTCTGCTCTGGCTGAGGGAAATGTGAGTGTTCACAAATTTTTATCTGATCCCTTTGCTATACATTCTCCCATTGTCAGAGTTTGTAACCTCCTAAACTGTCGGTGTAACAACCTCTGACTGCATTGTGCAGAAAAACATGGCGCACATGCCCATTCGATTTTTCTGTTTTCGATTTTGAACCAGATTTTGTATCTGTATACGAGAGAGATGAGAAATGTATCCAGTATATCTTATTATTCAAAAACACATGGTACAATGTTTTGTTTAGCTGTGACATACTGAGCCCACTATGCTTGATTTACCAGCAAAAGATGCTGATTGGCTGAGAGCCATGCCATGCAAAACGTGCGCTCCACGATTTAACCCCAGTGTAATCAGAGGGTATATCTGACAATAGGAGTTATACAATCTGATGCCATGAGAATGTTTACTATGCAGCCATTACAGTACATGTATGTGTAATAGCATTTCTTATTAGTAAAACACAGCAATTACATTGAGTGTTTTATCTTCTAGTTTTGCTGTAGCTTGTTCCAATAAAAAAGTTTCTCCTGAAAAGTTTCATTTGTTGACATTTATATCGTTTTCATATAAATCTCACTGAAACTGAGAACAATGAATCAAAAATATACCGACCAAGCTTAGGGCCAGATTATAGTGTCGGGTTTGACAGGGTTGTGGTTTATAAAGGTTAAAAATACTTTAAATTTAAGTATTGGGACCATGGATAATGTCGGTATATAGAGTTTGTTAGGTTTATCCAGGTGTCCGTATTCACAGGTTTCACTGTATTTCTGATAAACAGGAAGCCATTTGAGAGCCAATTTTTTTTTGGCTTTGCTAAATGAATTTCTCGTTTCCTTGCTGGTTTGACAGTTGTCTTTGCCAGGGCTTCAATTTGAATGTTGTAGAATAGTCAGTACTAAAACAAATGTTCTAAGGGCAGGCCTCGCCAAAAAAATTAAATAAATTCACATGAGCTTTTGTTACTATTTGACAGAAATCTCACGTGCCATACCGAGACAGTAAGCTGACGAGAATCTTGCAGGAGAGTTTAGGAGGGAACGCACGTACAACCATGATTATCTGTAGTTCACCAGCTTCCTACAATGAGTCGGAGACCAAGTCTACCCTTATGTTTGGTCAGAGGTGAGAAACATAATCCTACTTGATTTAACCTTTTCACTGTTTATGACGTGCACTGTACGTCATAGCTCTCTTTCCTCATTCTGTCCATGACGTGCGGCATACATCCATGTTTGTAGTCGTTTGATGATGGGGCCGTTACGTCAGCAGGTGTGTTTCTATGCATTGACAGACACGCTGATCAAGCGAGAAGGGAAGTAATTCGTTACCGGGGGATCCCCCAATATCACTTCATCTTAGTTCGACATCAAGGCACGCATGCGCACCAGCTATGTACAGTATCCTTGTAAAGGCTGCGACATGGCAAATGAACCCAGGTTAAACAGTGAAAGGGTTAAACATGAAGAACTACCTTGCTCTGAAGGAAAAGGATGTTTTTATACCACCCGCAACCCCCACCCCCACCCTGGCCCCACCCCTCTTTTTTGGTCTTGTATTGGTCCAAAACTGAAGAGCAGTCTTTTGTTGTCAGTCAGATCAGTTCTAAAATTGCTCTGGATTGAAGTTTGCTTGTAGGGAGAAAAAGTATAAGACTATTGAAGTTGATAAAATCATATAAAACATTAAAATCTCTCATTGTAATAATGACTACCTATTATGTTGGATTTTCAAATACATTTTTCAGGAGTATGGATAGCTTATTTTGGAACCTGGGGGCTCCCGGGGATTGACCTGCAGCGTTCGAAATGGCGGCCTGCTATTGGCTAAAAGCAGGCCAAAATTTTGACAAAGCAGGCGATGTGGAAAATGACCTGCTAAGAAAAAAAATCTCGACCGAAAGTAGCAGGCCATAATTTTCCTGGCCATTCCTTAGTTTCCTACCTATATAATTTTGTTTCCGTTGCACACAACGTAAATTGAATTCTTCGTGGGCGATATCATCGTACAAATACTCCACTAAAAAAATAAAATCTGCAGAACAAGGCAGCGGTCGAAATAACGCCTGCCTACCTAACGCCGCCGGCAAGTGAATTTTTCCCGTGACAAGCTGCAAAAAAAATCTATCTGTCGCATGCGGAAAGTAGGATTTCATCCAGTAAAAACGATAAAATGCGATCAATTTTCGTAAATACCTTTTAGGAGTCTAGATCTATCTGAAGCAACGGACAATCCAAGAAATAATCCATTGAAAATTTATTCCAAGCCGATCTTTGGCCATTGTTGTTGGATTTCTGTCAACATTTCCCGCGCCAATTTCACTTCCGGTTGCTGCGCGTCAATTCATGCGCGGTGGTCCGGTGCATGCAAAAGTCGGACCTGTTACGAAACGGAATCGGACTATCTGTTGTTTTTTTTTCCAGTTGGTACCGATGGTAAATAATATTGTTGGCCTCTTTTCCTGGGCTTCTATTCACAAGCTGAAGTTTTTCTAAGCAGACATTTCAGCTAATTGATAATTCCAACGGGACTCTAATTTCTAATTTATTGCAATCAGCAATTTACAAGGGGAGACTTTTGATAAATATAAGTATATATAGTCCACATGATTCAGTCAACAAGGCTTTTGCAGTTCTAATTGCAGAAATTAGGGGAAATAGTTGTCTTTGACATATCAAAGTTGACATCAACTTTCCATTGGTGCTCAGTTTTAAAGAACATGTGTGCCAAATAAAAAAATTAATAATAATAAATATAAAAAACGCCCACCTCATTTTTAGTTGGACAGTCAGCGAAGTTTTAGTGGAGACCGTAATGCCACATACATAAAACTTCTTTTTTATTGCAATGTCTTAAAGCAGTCAAATAATTAATAATTACAGAATTCAGCATCATCATAATTTCCTCCCAAGGTCATGAGAAGCTAAAGATTAATTAACAGAGGCCTTATTGGTGGATTTGCACATGTAGAAAAAAAAATAGCTGTCCAACTTCATAAATAGCAGGTGATGTTAGATTTGACCTGCGATTTTTTTTTCGATGGAAAAAAATAGCAGGTCATCACAAATTTCCTAATTCGGACCCTGACCTGGGGTATCATTGTTCACACCTCCAGTCACAGTAAGAATAGGCCTCAGCTCCTCAGAAAGCTTGTCGTAAGAGGCACCTGTGAGTTCCCGGGGGTGAAAAGGAATAGGAACCAAGCATCGTGATATGACTGAAATAGTGTTAAATGTTAAATCAAATTCACTCACTCATTGAAGCATTGACCTATATTCGACAGCATTCTAAGGCCGTTGTCAGTTGATAGGTTGTTTCGCATGACCCGCCCGCATCAATGTTTTGGAGATAAATAATGCTGCATGTATTTTAATTATCAGTAATTATTGGCCGTAAATAAATAAGTAAGCAAATCCACGAAAACTCATGAGCTGACCGTGCCATCACAGCGTGGAGGCGACCGACTCAAAAGCCGCCATTTTGGTTCACATTCTTTGGGGAATCCCATTAATTTCAAAGCGAGGCACAGTCCCGGCATGCATCTCTAGCGGGCATTCCCTCGTGTCACAAGCGGACCGTCACAAGCACGTAGCAATAATAGTTTTAACTCCGGTAGTTTTGACGGTTGCGTACCAAAGCCATCATGGTTTTAGTTAATGGATCAGTTGTTTTTTCATCAATCAGTCAGTACATCGTGCCGAATTTAACCATCCATTTCTCTGATGAAACACATTTGAGCGAAGTGGTCGAGCACTTCACGTCTTCACTCCCGACAACAACAACGACGACGAAACAGGCTGTCGACCTGCACGTCAACGAAATTACGCGTACATCTAAAGGACGACGGAAATATACAATTCGTTGCCCTGGACAGAGAACCCCTATCTTCAGTCAGTGTAAAGAATAATAAAATAAAAGAAGATTTCATTAAGAGAGGACTCCTGACTTTGAAAATTTGGGTAATAAATTCTGCAGATATCTTTAATAGTAGTCACAAGTAAGAGTTGTTTCCCTTGATTTCTGTTCACACAATGTTTGTGCATTTGAGTTTTATTATCTATCATAACTATTTACAGAATATTACAATTAAACTAAAGCAAACTTAAAATGTCTCTTTACGGAATAATTATTTCATTAATATTTTTTCTGCCTGCATGGAATAAATGAAGAAGTAAAAATAAATATGATTATACATGTCTCTCTACACATTGTCATGATGATTTGATTTATGGAACAGGTTAATGGAAGATTATTTTGATTTGATATGGAATGAGTCAACGCTAGAAAAATTTACCTTCAGTAATTAATAATTAATAATTATAGCATCCAGCATCTATGTTTTAGCAGGAGAAGGTCATACCTAAACAACCTATTAACTGACAGCGGCCTAAGTAAATCCCCATTGTTTAATGTAGTCTAGAAGTATAATGAATTTGGTCACCATGAAAACACCCAACAGGACAATCATGTACATGTATGAGAGCAGTAGCATCTCTTGTTGTTCTTCATGCAAGGACAGAGTGTAGGTGTAGTGTGTATTTTAGATAAACAAAATTTGTTACCAATATTAAAGAGGTGATAGCATGATTTTAATATTTGAGCTAGCTAAACATTATCTATGATAACCTAAAATTCCCAAGATAAACAATGCTCCCATGTGTCCTTACATCACATTAGAAGCAATGAAATCGCTAACACAGCATATGACGTTGCAAAGCATCACATCCAGAATGCCAAAATATGTTATGCAATGTCTTTTGAGGCACTGGAGCCAGGTCCTGGTGCTTCACGAAAAATGTGAGAAGGTTTTGCTACCGCCTGACTGCTATACTGGTAGGGGCACCCAAATTCTCGCGCCCAAATGGGAAAATATTTTTTTCTCAAAATAAAACATGGGCAAATTCAGTGAGCAACAATAACATGGTGAGGACCCAAATTTATTTACATGAATCCTCCTACTGGTGTGTTTCCTCTCGTATTCATGCCTTTCCAACCTCGAGTTTGTAAAATACTTTTCCAAACATTGCAAAGCTCGAACTGCTTTCTGGCACATAGGCCTACCTTGTTCCTAGGTGTTACGGTATGCCGAAAAATATCAACATCAGATAGTACTGCTGCAGAACAACTGGTGAGTGAGCATGGTGAGTGTCAATACAGTACAAGGCAGAAATATCTTCATCATAAACGCGAGTAGAACGCGAACTAATCGAGACTGACTCGCGCTAGTTTATTGAAGGAATCGCGACTGTAAATTTCGGAACACGCGGTTTCGACCCGATTGTTTTCTGTAAACGCGTCAGCGTGTAAAAGCGGCCGATGTCGCTGTCGACGCGATCGTCTCGGGTTTTAGCGCGATCCACAGGCATATTTCAAAAGGGATTACTTTATTGATCGTGTCAGATGGAGTCTTGTTGGCCGAACAAGCCAAGATTGACCACCACGTAAGAAATTCCCCTCACAGTAAAATGTTCGTCAAGTGAAAGCTCATTGATAGTCCACACCATTCAATAACGAAATAATTGGCTATAGGCCCTATACGTTCACATTTTATTAAGAATCCTACCATAAACGTATAAGGAGTTTATTTTGTTGAAGACGTACCTTCATTGTGATGGAAATTGAGAAAATCAGCAAAGAATTTGCCGTTTTGTGGACCATTTTCAGCGCCATCGAAATCTCATTTCCCGCGGTAGAATGTCGGAGATATTGGCCTCATTTCAAAGGCCATTTCCCCCACTTTCGACCTACGATGAGTGATTTAACAACTAACAAAGAAATAACGAAGAATTTGATTGAATAGACATGTCCTCGTCATGAATATTCGTTCGATAAAACAAGGTCGACTGAGTTGGTTAATACCGCGAAGCTGATTAGTTGAGAATGAAGTCATCGTAGGAAAGTCTGTGAGACAATCTCGGCGATTGGCCGCCTGTCTGTCTGTATGTCGATCTTCAGTGCTGAGTGAATTTATCGCATAGAAAATGGCTCCGCTGGAAACTTTAGCGAGCCGACTGTTGGATTTGCAATGGAAATAAAGGGTTTCTCGAATTTATATGTCGGATTAAAATCCACAGAGATGATGTACTGGTATTTTAGCACGATCGTCCGCTTGAATTGAGCGAATCGTGATTTTATTGTCCCCCGCTACTTAGTAGGGGGGGGACTTAGAAACACCGGTGTCCATAATTCCGTAATTCCGTGATTCCGTAATTCCGTAAGATTTTCTTGTCAGCCATTTTGGATTATAAGCAGTACAATCTTAGATTTTCTTGTCCGAACAATAACTCGTGAACGATATAACCGATCAACTTCAAACTTGGGGTGTGCCTTGACATTGGTGAGAGGACGGTTGGGATTGTTTTTCAGCAATGTGCGTAATCAAATATGGCCGCCGTCAGCCATTTTGGATTATAAGCAGTTCGATCTTAGATTTTCTTGTCCGGACAATAACTCGTGAACGATTTAACCGATCAACTTCAAACTTGGGGTGTGCCTTGACATTGGTGAGAGGACGGTTGGGATTGTTTTTCAGCAATGTGCGTAATCAAATATGGCCGCCGTCAGCCATTTTGGATTATAAGCAGTTCGATCTTAGATTTTGTTGTCCGGACAATAACTCGTGAACGATTTAACCGATCAACTTCAAACTTGGGGTATGCCTTGACATTGGTGAGAGGACGGTTGGGATTGTTTTTCAGCAATGTGCGTAATCTAATATGGCCGCCATCAGCCATATTGGAGGGAGTTCAGCTCAAATTTTATTTTACATTATCATCCAGACAATCAAGTTTTTATCAAATTTAGTTCTGAGAGGAATATATCTCGGTTTACGAAATTGAAATCGATCAAGTATTAGCGAAGCTCGTGTCATTTGAAGATCCCTATAAAGGACATTCTTTCGGAACTCTGACCATATACTCCTACATTGGACCCATGGCACTGAAAAAGGGGACAAAATCGCAAAATAGAGACAAAAATGTAACAATATTGACCATTTTTCATATAATTTCACCAAAACGACACACTTCAAGTCAATTTTTTATGACGATTCCAAAAAATATATTTATTTTTCTCTCGGAATGAAGATAATCCGCTCATTTGCATAAATTTGCATATTACAGATATTCTGAATTCAGATCAAATGGACATTTAGGGGAATCAAAACAGCAAATGACCACCACCATATGTCTTCAGCTACCCAAATTTGAAATATTTGAGATATCTGGCAAAGTATCAGAAGAAGAAATGAAAGTTGCGATAAAAAAAACAAGATGGCTGCCACCTAGATTAAAAACTGTATATGCCCCATGCCGGGTGGGGATGGGGGGGGGGGGGTGTGGTAAAAAAAAAGTAATTATCTTTTCAAATACTCTAGAAAGATGAATTCAAAATGTATACAAGAACCTCCCATTTTATCTAAAACCTGAGCACACCTATTCCCTGTATTAAAATAGTTTTGTTAAAAAAAAAAATAAAAAAAAAAATAAAAAAAATAAAAAAAATAATAAGAAAAATGAAGATTTTGCATATGGAAAAAATAAGGAACTTAATTTAAATAAATAATGAAGAAATTAATTATCACAATAACTGTAAGAATATTCTGTTGAGAGAACGATATTATAATTATTTTTCAAAGATCATAACACGTATATGGTCAATACAGCTGGAAAACTGAAGACAGTTAATCTGATGCCAAAAGCTACTACTCAATTATCTCCCTTGAGTCAGCGCCTTGAGTCAGCGGGAACAGGGTTGGCAAACCACCAATGTGTTTTCATACTCCCAACGAATTCAGGAAGTGAGGTAAAGGGGAGGTGATAGGAATCGGGTTCATAGGAAAGTGTCACAAAATGGCGGCAACTTCGGAAGTGGAGGGGACTGTTTTTTCCAGAGACATTTCGTGGAATAGCTGGCTTAAATTTATCAAAATCTTCCAGTTCAAAAGGCGCAGGATACATTCAGCTTTCCGACTGTACGCGTGAGACTAGCTGCGGCCTCCATGGTCGTCCGTCGGCCGGCCACCAACGAAGAAAATTGACCTGGTAAGTCCTTCCCGTGGGAAATTTTTGAAACCACGCATATCACGACAATCTACGAGATTCTCGTTTTAAAACCATGTTCGTTTGAAAGACATTTTTCCATTGGCTCCCTGATGACGAACGTCGGAGTTTCGACTGTTTTGATAAATATGGCGACGTCCGTCTTTCGCTGGTACAGTCTCTGGCCGAATTTGGACATGAAATGTTTAACATGTACGATGAAATAGCAAAGAGAAATTAATAAAAACCACAAGGAGTTTAAAGAATATTTATTGTAGGACACTGTCTGATAAAAACAATTCATTTTACGGATGTTTAGCACGTAAATTCACGCAAAGTTGCAGGACAGTGAAATTGTGTTTTTCATTAAATTCGTACATCATTTAGCCCCTGAGCTGAACTCAATATAAGCAATTGGATCCTAGATTTTCTTGTCCGGACAATAACTCATGAACGATTTAACCGATCAACTTCAAACTTTGTGTGTGCCTTGACATTGGTGAGAGGATGGTTGTGATTGTTTTTCAGCAATGTGCGTAATCTAATATGGCCGCCGTCAGCCATATTGGATTATAAGCAGTTGGATCTTGTCCGGACAACAACTCGAGAACGATTCTACATTGTTGAGAGGAGGATTAGGATTGTTTTTCAAGGACGTGCTTGATCCAATATGGCCACCATCAGCCATACTGGATTTCATTGGATTTTAAGCAGTTTGATCTTGTCCGGACAATAACTGGAGTACGATTCAACTGATCTACTTCAAACTTGGGGAGTGCCTTGACATCGGTGAGAGGACGGTTTGGATTTTTTTTCAGCGATGTGCATAATCCAATATGGCCGCCGTCAGCCATATTGGATTGTAAGCAGTTGAATCTTGTCTGGACAATAACTCGAGAACGATTCAACCGATCTACTTCATACCTGGGGAGTGCCTTGACATTGTTGAGAGGAGGATTAGGATTGTTTTTCAAGGACGTGCTTAATCCAATATGGCCACCATCGGCCATACTGGATTTCATTGGATTTTAAGCAGTTTGATCTTGTCCGGACAATAGCTGGAGTACGATTCAACTGATCTACTTCAAACTTGGGGAGTCCCTTGACCTTAGTGAGAGGACAGTCATGTATTATGTTTTATGGATGTGCATAATCCAATATGGGTGCCATCTGCTGTATTAGATTATGTTAAGCTCATCAGCGATATCTCCATTTTCAAATCATACTCTTATCAATGATATGAGATATCATCGACCCCAAAAAATCGACCATAGAGGTCCATGGCCCCCGCAGCAGCAGCGCCAGTTATGGTGGATGTAATCCACCATAACTGGTGCTGCTAGCGGGGGACATGGACCTCTATGGTCGATTTTGACAATTATCGTTTGGCTGGGACATAGACGCAAGGTAATGTTCAGTGTTGCCGAAATCAAAGTGTTTTTTTTGTTTGTTGTATTTTCTCGTCTGGTCTGGTTTTATTTTAGACACAAAAGGGCAGATATTTTGAAGGACAGATTAATTAAAGTATGGGCTTTCTGAAAATATATATATTTAGCGGGGTTTCAATCAAGCTACATGCAAATATATTGCTTCAAAAAAAGACGGTCCATAACAAAATCCTCCCGCATGCATGCATTTATCCGAGCATACAAGGCTGACAAACGAGACTATCGGCAAGTAGCAAAGGGGCTCGTTTATTTACAACACGCGACTTGTTCTGATCGCGTCATGCAGTATCATTACAGTTACGGCGAATGGTCGACGCGTCTCGGTCGCGATTATGCTTTTGTTTTTGCGCGATTGAGGCGCATTTTCCGATCGATATTAATAAATTGTAGTCGCGAAAATGATTTTTTTAACTCGCGTTTATGATGAAGATATTTCTGCCTTGTACTGTATGATCGTGAGCAATTCTCCTACGCAATTATACTGCTTTGACATTTGATTGCCATAAGCGAGTCAGCGGTATCGGAGATTCTGAGATTTGTGTGCAGCAGCAACAACAACATCAAATTTACATGCAGCAACAACGTCAAATACAAACGGTTTCCCCAAAAAATTTCTGGATACGCCCATGGTGCTGTCGTGTTTTTAGGAAATATCCGAAGATATTGCATGGTTCCACAGTGCTCCAGATAAGGGGCGTATTGGCGTAATTTACGCCTACAAAAAGTTCAAAAACGCATGCATGCTGAAATCTAGGCGTAACAAATACGCCCGATAAATAGCTGATACGCCTTATCGCCAAAATCAATGCGTAAAATTTCTCTAATAAACGATGCCGTCAATCTGTTGACTCGGTCTCCTGATCTCAGCAAGGCATATCAGGGGAGACAAATCTGTCTCCGGGGGTGTTTTACGTTGTTGTCATATAGTTCATCAGCAATACCCTTGCACGGAGACTGGAGAGCTTGCCGGAAACAGTACCGTTGCTATAGTGAGCAGCCATTTTTTTCACTGCAGCAATCACATCATGTGTGATTCGGTTAAAGATGTCCGGGACACGCAAAATAACCATTATTACTGCTTTTTACCCCTCAACCCATAGGGCTGCTGGGTCTTGTGATCGGCATGTACATCCCTTTGTCCGTGCGTCAACAACTTGTCCGGACCAGAAGTTTTTCAGAACCGTTAATACTCCTGGTATGACAAGCGATACTCCTTCGAACAAATTTGGAGGAGTATAGTACTCCTCATAAAAAAAAATTATCTGGAGCGCTGGTTCCATGCAAACTTTACCCTAGTTAATCCCAACTACTAACAAACTATGATCACAATATGTTATTGACTGAATACTTTCAAAATAATGCCACTACTTCTTTAAAATTTCCTACTGTAAAATTTCCTACTGTTCAGAGCGAAGACGATTAAGAATGTTGTGATGGTGAATGAAGAGCTGACGGCCGAGGAATGGAAGAGACGGTATGAGAAGGAGAAGGAAAGGAACGCTAAACTGAGAGGAATTCTCGCCAAGATGGACGCTGAGCTCCAAAAATGGAGAAGTGGTATGTTACAGCCAACATCAACATCAATACAGAGATTACAAAGTGCTCTAAAATAAAATCAGAATGTATTTTTGTATGAATACAAGCTTTCTTTAGGCTTTCTCTCATGTCTGTAACATTTTGCGAGAGCTGTTGGTTACTCCCCCAGATTTTGTATTGATATCACGAGAGTGCGAGAGTCATTCACTCTTGTCCGTATTACTCTCCATTACTTTTTCCAATTTCTTACTTTCCAGGAGAGTGATAAATAACTCTCCTGGGGGAAAGTTAGGTGAGTGATAGAGATGAAGAGAGACTGTATATGTATCTATACATCCATCAAGCTAAAACTATATTTACTATTGGGTGTCTTTCAAGTATGCCTTTCTTGCATTTGCAATGAGGCATTTCGATATGAAGACCATATTTGTAAGTTATTATATATGGCTATTAAAATGTGATATGTTGAGTAAAACATGAGAATTGATTGTATGTGCATGGGTCTGGTATATAACAGGCCAGACCGTGGACCAGAATGAGCAAATAGACGTGCGGGCAGACCAGCCAGCCGAGGCGGGTACTCCTGGGTCCAGTACGGCTGACATACTGGGTCTCCCCACGGCCAGGACAAGTGGCTCTGGTACGGCTATTAGTGATATTGAGAGGGCTCAGTGGGAGGCTGAGAGACTGAAACTCTACCAACAGTTGGATGACAAGGTATGCACGAGTTTTTATTTCAAAACTTCTTGCAGATGACCAGCTTTGTGGACATTTCGTGTAATATATTGCATCATATATTTGCCCCAAAAGCGCAATGTTGACAGATTTCCTGCCTGTGCAACATGCTATTATATTGGTAAGGTTAGCATTGAATTGTTGAAGATGAAGATTGATATTTGTTAACTGAACTTGTGAAAGTTTAGCTACAGATTGCTCTTCTGTGAAACGGGCATAATAGTTCTGGTACTTAATATCCCTCTCTGTGCCCTAGTCCAAGGGATATCTCAGGGTCGTAGCCAGGTTTTACTGAGGGGTGGTTCGCCTTCACTCCAAAAAGGCACATGATGGGGTTCGCTGTATGGGAAAAGGGGCAAATAGGGATTTGGCTTTAGTCTTTGAAAAGGGCATTTATATGAGAAAAATATACAAAATTTCCGAAAGGGGGATTCGCCTGAACCCAGAGAACCCCCCTTGGCTACGGGCCTGTATCTGTGTATGTATGTGTGTACTTACATCATGTTTTTCCATTAACATGATAATTTGTAACTATTGATTCAATTCACTTCAAATTTTAAATGAATATATAATGGGGAATAGATATCAGCCTATTGATTTTGAGGTACATGTAACTATGTAAATTTTGAAAGTGTATGGTGAGCTTTGTCTACTTCTCAAAGGAGTTTCCTCCCCTTGGGAATCAGTTGACTAGGGTTATCGCCCCTATTTCTGCACAATCAAACATGTGCAGTTGAACTGCCATCTATCATGTCTCATGTTGAAGCCATTCTGCTAATAATGTAACTCTCTGTATGTGCTGAAGGGCTATTCTGCTTCATGTTCGTGAACTGTTCTGCTCATCATCGGGAACAGACATTTTGACTTTCAAGTAGAGTTAATCATATTGGTTCATGTTGTGTCACGTTTTTCACATTTTCACTTTCCACATTGAGTAATTTTGCCTGAAATAGATTTATTGATATCAAATTACGTACTAGTACTTACTGGTTTTGTCTCGTCTGACTTCTCAGCAAATCTCACAGGGGATAGAGGAGCGCACAGTTCTTGTTTCCCGGGCATTACAACACCAAATGCATTACTGGAGACTTTCCAAACAGTGGTTTTGCTTCATTCTTGTTATAAATGAATGGAATATCCTTCTTTGGTGGTAATAGGTTACAGGTACAGCTATTTGTAAATCACAATAAAACTACGCGAAAGCGATTATACAGCAAGATTTGACACTCTTTGTCAGATCAAGTGCAAGAAATATTTAGGACTGACTAACATCATATAAATCTCTGCATGTCCGTGTGTCTGTCCATTCGCTGTACTCGATAACGTGTATACTTCCTTTCTCTCTCTATCTCCATCACCCAGGATGAGGAGATCAATAACCAATCACAACTGATCGAGAAGTTAAAGGAGCAGATGATGGAGCAGGAGGAGCTGATCTCTGTGTCACGACGTGACTACGACAGTCTCCAGGCCGAGATGAACCGTATCCAAGGTGATAACGAGTCCGCCAAGGACGAGGTGAAAGAGGTTCTCCAAGCTTTGGAAGAGTTGGCTATGAACTATGACCAGAAATCCCAGGAAGTGGAGAACAAGAACAAGGAGAATGAATCTCTCAGCGAGGAACTCAGCAGTAAACTGGTGAGTTTGGCAGAGTAAACCTGTGAGTTAGGCAGAGTAAACTGGTGAGTTAGGCAGAGTAAACCTGTGAGTTAGGCAGAGTAAACTGGTGAGTTAGGCAGAGTAAACCTGTGAGTTAGGCAGAGTAAACCTGTGAGTTAGGCAGAGTAAACAGGCAGAGTAAACTGGTGAGTTTGGCAGGACAAACTGGTGAGTTAGGCAGTGTAAACCTGTGAGTTAGGCAGAGTAAACTGGTGAGTTTGGCAGGACAAACTGGTGAGTTAGGCAGAGTAAACCTGTGAGTTAGGCAAGAGTAAACTGGTGAGTTAGGCAGAGTAAACCTGTGAGTTAGGCAGAGTAAACCTGTGAGTTAGGCAGAGTAAACCTGTGAGTTAGGCAGAGTAAACCTGTGAGTTAGGCAGAGTAAACAGGCAGAGTAAACTGGTGAGTTTGGCAGGACAAACTGGTGAGTTAGGCAGAGTAAACCTGTGAGTTAGGCAGAGTAAACTGGTGAGTTTGGCAGGACAAACTGGTGAGTTAGGCAGTGTAAACTTGTGAGTTAGGCAGAGTAAACTGGTGAGTTTGGCAGGACAAACTGGTGAGTTAGGCAGTGTAAACCTGTGAGTTAGGCAGAGTAAACTGGTGAGTTTGGCAGGACAAACTGGTGAGTTAGGCAGTGTAAACTTGTGAGTTAGGCAGAGTAAACTGGTGAGTTTGGCAGGACAAACTGGTGAGTTAGGCAGTGTAAACCTGTGAGTTAGGCAGAGTAAACTGGTGAGTTTGGCAGGACAAACTGGTGAGTTAGGCAGTGTAAACTTGTGAGTTAGGCAGAGTAAACTGGTGAGTTTGGCAGGAAAGACTGGTGAGTTAGGCAGAGTAAACCTGTGAGTTACGTTGAGCAAACTGGTGAGTTTCTGTTTGGCAGGACAAACTGGTGAGTTAGGCAGTGTAAACTTGTGAGTTAGGTTGAGCAAACTGGTGAGTCAAGCAGAGCTTGCCCTTGAGTTAGGCAGAGCAATCTGGTTAGTTAGGCAAAGGTGAAAACTGAAAAAGAGTTGATTCTTATAAGGTACAGTGCGTGTACAGGAAGTATCAACAATTACATGCCCTAGATTTTTTCCAACTGAATAAAAGAAAGGGGTACAATAAGGCGGGATTTTGGCCTAAAGGTGGTGCGATTGAAATCAAAAGAACAAAATGTTCTGAAAATAATTGTGTTTTTAGCCCACCATCATCAGATGGTGGGCTGTTTAAATCGCTTTTCGTCCATGGTCCGTCGTCCGTCCATCCGTAAACAATTCTTGTTATCGCGATTTCTCAGAAACTACTGCATGGATCTTTCTGAAATTTGGTACACAGGTTCCCCTTGGAGTCTAGTTGTGCAAGATACCTTCTCTGGTCCGATTCGAAAATCCAATATGGCCACCAGGCAGCCATCTTGGATTTCCTCATGAAACCTTGTTATCGCGATTTCTCAGGAACTACTGCCTGGATCTTTCTGAAATTTGGTACACAGGTTCCCCTTGGGGTCTAGTTGTGCAGATACCTTTTCTGGTCCGATTCAAAAATCCAAATTGGCCACAAGGCGGCCATCTTGGATTTCCCCATGAAACCTTGTTATCGCGATTTCTCAGGAACTACTGCATGGATCTTTCTGAAATTTGGTACACAGGTTCCCCTTGGGGACTAGTTGTGCAGATACATTTTCTGGCCGGATTCGAAAATCCAATATGGCCACAAGGCAGCCATCTTGGATTTCCCCATGAAACCTTGTTATCACGATTTCTCAGGAACTACTGCATGAATCTTTCTCAAATTCGGTGTACAGGTTCCCCTTGGGGTCTAGTTGTGCAAGATGCATTTTCTTGTCCGATTCGAAAATTCAATATGGCCACCAGGCAGCCATATTAGATTTCCCCATGAAACTTTGTTATTGTGGTTTCTCAGGAAATACATGGATCTTTGTCAAATTTGGTACACAGGTTCCCCTTGTGGTCCAGTTGTGCAAGATAACTGTTCTGGTCCGATTCGAAAATCCAATATGGCCACAAGGCGGCCATCTTGGATTTCCCCATGAAACCTTGTTATCGCGATTTCTCAGGAACTACTTCATTGATCTTTATCAAATTTCGTATACAGGTTCCCCTTGGGGTCTATGCCTTTTCTTGTCCGATTCGAAAATCCAATATGGCCACCAGGCAGCCATCTTGGATTTTCCCTTGAAACTTTGTTATCATCATTTCTCAGGAAGTACTGCATGGATCTTTCTCAAATTTGGTACACACATTCCCCTTAGGGTCTAGTTTTGGAAGACACCTTTTTAGGTCCGAATCGAAAATCCAATATGGCCACCAGGCGGCCATATTAGATTTCCCCATGAACTTTGTTATCGTGGTTTCTCAGGAAATACCGCATGGATCTTTGTCAAATTTGGTACACAGGTTCCCCATGTGGTCCAGTTGTGCAAGATACCTTTTCTGGTCCGATTCGAAAATCCAGCATGGCCACAAGGCAGCCATCTTGGATTTCCCCATGAAACCTTGTTATCGCGATTTCTCAGGAACTACTGCAAATTTTCAAATTTTAAATCAGTTTTCTTAGTCCAGTGAACTGTTTCGTCTGCCGACGGGTCGGCTACATGAAGGGACGTCACTCTTGTGACACAACGTTACAACTTGACAACTTTAGACTACTGCGTGTTTCGATCAAAGGGAGATAATCAGGATTCAGACACTTTCGAGGTTTCAACAATACTGCGCGGATCCCTTCAGTATTAAGTATTGTACCATGTTACTATTTTCGAGCATGGTATCTTGAAAGAGATATCTCAAACTAGCCCAGTAAACAGAACAGAATTAGCATTCGTTCCTAATTATAAAATCTTAAGTATGTTTTGAAAACTGTTGACCGCATCTCTCTTGCAGGAAACTAGCCTATGTTTATGTATACTATGATTGTCTTTTTTGAATTTGGTGCTAATACTGTTATATGGATATGGAATAGGTCTTTGGATTATGGACGCGGATATTCTTTAATGGACGACGGCTGAATTATGAATGACGGACTAGACGCTTGTATTATAGCTCATGCTAAAGGATCAAAGACATTTGTCTTCGCTTCCAGTACCCAATGATGACACGTGCAAAAAAAAATACTACAAAACGAAGACGAATGATCCTCCGGACATTCACTTTCAGACTAACTTTGCTCTTTTCTCTTGTACTATTACAACTGACATAAGTACAGTTTCTAGAAATCTTGAAACTCCTTAAACTTAGAAAGATGATATCTTGGACTTTTCCAGTGTCCCTTTTCGATCTTTTTCGCTCAGAATCGAAATTCTGTAAAATAAATTACAAATCAATCGTTCTTAGTAACAATAGACAAAAAGATCCTCTTGTCATTAGCTTACAATTATTGGACAATGGTGGGCGCCAAGATCCTTCAGGATCTCTCGTAATGAAAATGCATGTACAAAATATGAGAAAGTTCTGGCTCGATTGTGTTATTGTATACTTATGAAATGAAATTGAAATCTGCAGCATGTGCTATTGCATGAAAAAAAGGGTCTAAATCAAGTCATTTAAACACACATTTGGACCAGAAGGACCCCTTCGACCAAAACAATACAACATATTGTGACATATTTTCTTTTTCCATTACATTAATACACCATTACTTTTGGGACATTTTGTTTTTTCGATTTCAACTGCACTACGTATAGGCCAAAATACCGCCATATTGTACCATGTCATGTAGATGTGTGAGTTGGGCCATCTACTCCTTCCTCAGGGAATAAAATCTGTCACAGTGTGCATGATCGGACAAATATGACCTTGCTGTAAATTTGATTATATATGCATCTTACCATTCTAAAGATTCCAACTCAATATCAAGTTATATTTCTATTATCAGTCCAACCTGAACAGTGTACAGAATGAGTTTGACCAGCTGAAGGACTCCACACTCCACCAGAGGAAGCGGGTCACGGAAATGATGGCCAGTCTTCTCAAGGACCTGGGTGATATCGGAGGCATTGTTGGAGGAAATGCTGCCGAAAGCAAGGTAATTCAAAATATCAAACATACATTCAGAGAAGGCTTAATTAGCCTGATGTTGATACATGAGTAATCAACAAATCTGTTGGTTTCTCCCCACTCAACCTGATAAAGTGGCGAATAGGACTAAGATCTGTTCAGGAACTCCATAATCTGTGCATTTCAGTGCACCTTCAAATACTGAATCTTTGATCGTCACTATATGGCTGAAATATTGCTGAACGCAACGTTAAACCTTAATTCTCTCTCTCTCTCTGACTTCATGTATTTGGATGCTGTGGATAATAACAAACTTCATGAGTTTCAAAAGATATATTCATCGGAGTAGCCAGATCAAGCCATGATCAGGCAATGTAGAATCGGCCATACATGATTAACTCGCGAACATTTACTAAAAAAAAAAGAACTAGCACCAAGGTGTATTCCATGCCACGAAGGTCTCACTGTATAGATTTTAACTCATTGACCACGACAAGCTGCTGTGAGCGGCTCCTGTTACGTAAATTTGCCTACGGAATAAATATTCATGACTGGACGGAATAAATTATGCATAAATTATAAGCCGGTGACATCGGCTCTCCGGTGGAAATTCATTTAACAGGAGCCGCTCAAAGCGGCTTGTCAAAGTCTTCCACCCAGTCATGAATATTTATTCCGTAGGCAAAGAGTTAAGATTGTGAGAGATTCTGTTTATCAAGCAGCTAGTTGAGAAGATCTTTTTAGTCGGGTAAAAGAAGACTGGATTTTAGGTTATTTGAAAGAAATTGGTTTGTTGCATGGGGGAACCGTGAGGTTCCCGGGTGTGAAAAGGAATAGGACCCCACCCGTGGAGTCTGGTGTTAAAAAGAATAGGACCCTAGCCGTGTAGTTTCCGGGTGTGAAAAGGAATAGGAACCAGATGTCGTGATATGACTGAAATAGTGTTGAAAGCGACATTAAATCATATTCACTCAATCACTGTTAATCTGTTGACATCTCCCTGTCTCGGCCTAGCATGGTGGTTAGCTTGTCGTAAGAGGTGACTAAAAGGGGCACCCGTGGGGTTCCTTGGTGTGAAAAGGAATAGGACCCCACCTGTGAGTTCCCGGGTGTTAAAAAGAATAGGACCCTGTGGTTTCTGGGTGCGGAAGGAATAGAAACCAAACATCGTCATATGGCGGAAATAGTGTTGAAAGCCACATGAAATCATATTCACTCGCTCAATTACTAGTGTGAAAATTATCCATGATTCTGTTCAGCTGGATGTGGTAGCCTGTAATAAGAATGTCCATATCTGTACTTAATAATCTCCCCTTGCTCGGATATTATCTCCCCTTCATCATAAAGTACTGAATCTCTTTTCTTAGTCATTCTGCTGACGACTCCTCCATTTGAGCCAATTGTGGTAGCCAGTGCGAAGATTATCCATTTCCGTAGTCAGTAATCTGCCCTCCTTAGGGACATTATCTTCCCATGCTACTGCATCATAAAGTTTGTGTTCCTAATCAATCTGTTGACTCCTCCCCCGTTTCAGCCGGACGTGGTGGCTAGTGAGAAGATAGAGGAAGAGTTCACAGTGGCTCGTCTGTACATCAGTAAGATGAAGTCGGAGGTGAAAACCCTAGTCAGTCGATGTCAGCAACTGGAGACCTTCCAGACTGACAACAACAAGAAACTGGGTGAAGCCGAGCACGATCTCTCTGACTGCAGACTCCTTATTCAACAGGTAATTCATCTGATCTGTTAAAAAGTCCTGTGGCGTATCCGGGGTTGACCTGGGATGTCGTTGTGCACACCCCAGGTCATGGTGAGAATAGACCTCAGCTCCTCAGAGAGCTTGTCGTAAGAGGCAACTAACTGGGGCACCCGTTGGGTTCCTGGGTGTGAAAAGGAATAGGACCCGACCCATGGGTTTACCAAGAGTAAAAAGGAATGGGAACCTACCCCTGGGGTTCCCGGGTGTGAAGGAATAGGACCCAATGTCGTGATATGACTGAAATAGTGTTGAAAGCGACGTTAAATCATATTCACTCACTCACTCACTGATCTGTTCAATCCGTCTCTCATCTTCAAGAAATCTAGCATAGCTGCTGATCACTCTTTTAGATTTTGTATCAAGAGCTTCATTATGCTCTTAAATATCACTCTGCAGTAACGTTAAAGGTGAAATGCAAAGTTTTTTAGATTCTTTTTTTTTTCATATTTCATGTAGGTTAGATATCGGTCTATCACATTTTCTTGGTTTAATTTGAAGTAGTTTGTCTGCTAGAAGCTATTAAAAGGTTGGTATCTCAAGCCGAGCTAACTTCTGATTTGCATACCGCCATAGCTTATCTTTCCCCGAATGTGATGTCACATCAGTCCAGCCTTCTGAAGACTGAACGTTACAAGTATTGACATATAGTCAGGTGGTCTGATGTGACGTCACAAACCAGCATCAATCAAGGGCAGATAAGTAATGCGAATTTCATTTTTATACGCCCGCCCAAAAGGCGGTCGTATTATGTGATGGCGGTTTCCGTCCGTCTGTCCGTCTGTCCGGTTCTTGTGTCCGGTCTATATCTGGGACAGTTTCCTATCCACAGCTCCAATTTTTGGTGAGTGGATACCCTACGGGGAGACGATGTGTCGCGTACCAAAATGGAGGTCGAGGTCACAGGTCAAAGGTCACTGGCCTAAAAAACAGGAAATCACTGAAGTGTTCTGTCCGGTCTATATCTGTGAACGATTTCTGTCCACAGTTGCAATTTTTTGTGAGTGGATACGCCAGGTGGAGACGATGTGTCGCGTACCAAAATTGAGGTCGAGGTCAGAGGTCAAAGGTCACTGTTGCCAAAAATGAGGAAATCATTGATCGTTGACAGTTTTCTATCTACAGTTCTAATTTTTGGTGAGTGGATGCCCTAGGGGGGGAACGATGTGTTGCATATTAAATGTAGGTCAAGGTCAGAGGTCAAAGGTCAGTGTGATCGAAAAATCAGGAAATCGTTTAAAATTTCCAATTTTTTGTGAGTGGATTCAATAGGCGGAAATGAAGTGATGCATACCAAAAATTAGGTCAAGGTCAAAGGTCACCGATCCCAAAATTAGGAAATTATTAAAAATAACATTTTTAGATGTCAGTAGATACATTAGGGGGACACAATGTGTCACATACCAAAATGTAGCTCAAGGTCAAAGGTCAAGGTCACTGTGACCCCAAAATCGTGAAATTGTTAAAAATCATGACTTTTTGTGTTCATTGAGAAATTGAGGGGGAGACGGTTTGTCAAGTACCAAAATTTAGGCCAAGGTCAAAGGTCAAGGTCACTGTGACCCCAAAATCAGGAAATCATTAAAAATCATGATTTTTTGTGTGCATTGATAGATTGAGGGAAGACGATGTGTTGTGTACCAAAATTGAGGTCAAGGTCAAAGGTCAAGGTCGCTGTGACCCCAAAATCAAGAAATCATCAAAAGTCACATTTTCATATGCCTCTCGAAGACGAGGTCGTGTAATGCGATGTTGCGTTTTGTCCATTCATCCATTAACATTTGTTGTCCATGCGATAGCTCTAGTTTCAAGGTATGGATTGGTACCAAACTTTGAGTATACCTTACTCGCATGGCAAAGTGGAGCCATACATATGAGATCAATTTGTCAAAGGTCTAGGTCGCAGTCCCCCAAAACTGAATCAAGCTTAGCTGACTAAATGTGTTGGAATATTGTTGGAATATTGGAAGTTCTTTCCCCTGCATTTATATGGTATTGTCCTGTGGAGTTGTCTCCCATGTTTGAAACGCTTCATTTAGTTAAACTGTTGTGAAATAAAAACCATACATTTACTAATTTAACGGGGAGAGGAGTCCTTTATGAACTTCACACCTGTTTATTAACTCGAGAACAAAGGTTTACTTCATCTCTTTCTTCTTCCTTCATGAAAAATTCTCTCGTCTGAAAGGAATCCATTTGCAGGAAAACTACTATTTTCTTGTGTTTGACTATTGTCAATTTCAGTGTGGGATATGTGAGCTCTGAGCTCTTGCTTCAAGGTCAACTAGTTACCAAGAGTTAAGCTCATTTTAGTTTATCATTCAATATAAGATGTGATATATGTTACATTCTTATAAGCTAAAACTTGTAGACCTTTCTGTGGATTGCTAGATCAATTGGAATCAAGGCTATTAAACAACCTTGAAATTTGATCCAATGTAATTCCAGATATACGGGCATATATTGAAGCCCCTTGGGCTCTTGTTGATTTTGGCCGGGCTTGAGATATCAACTTTGGAGCACTTTTCTAAAGCTACTACATGTACTAGAAGACAAAATACTTCAAATATAACCAAAAGAAGTAAATAGGCTGATACAATGTACTTCCAACATTAACCAACCCACGAATAACATAAACAGAAAAATATGAAAACCTCGGCATTTCAGCTTTAAATCTTCCTCAATAAATTTGCTTAATAATCAACCTCTTCAAAAACTAGTGTATTCAGGGGTCGAAATTTACACCTGTCTACCTGTCCCTGACAGGTAATTTTTGAAAGAGACAGGTAAAGAAATAAAGTACCTGTCTCCAGTGACAGGTAGTCAATAATTTGTTTTGGTGTTCAACATATATTTTTGAGAAAATTCATTCAAAATTGCTGCTAATTAGTGCATAGAAAGTAGGTGTCATAATTTATTGGTAGCTTGCCACATTGTCCTTAAACTTTTTCAACGATCGCATATTCGGGTAATTCTTAAAGATGACAGGTAAACTTTTTGATCACCTGTCTTGTATGACAGGTAAATTATTATGAATATTTCGACCCCTGGTATTAGTTGTGTAAACAAAAGATGTTTCCCAATTTAGTACTTGCACAATCTCATTTGCTATATTGTGATTCTCTCTTTCTTTTAGCACGAGGCCAAGATCAACAGTCTACAAGAGTCGGTCAAGGACACAGAAATGAAGAAGCGAGAACTGGAGGAATCTCTCGATGCCCTCAATGAAGAGTGCGCTACTCTGAAGGCCCAAGGTGAGCTGTTGTTCATCCAAGGAAGACAACTCTTGTCAGAGATGAAAACGACGGCTTTCCAGGAAGAGGATTTTTCTTATGCCAGGCCTATAGTTCATTCTTTAAGCAAAGTGACCTCTCTTGATAATTCTTTTATCTGTCACAGGCCAAATAAATCTAAGTGAAATGTATTTGTTCTCACTTGAGACGGGATATCAGACATTGTATTAAGCTGTTACTTGAGGCAACAACACACAGTCCAGTCTCTTTTATTTTTAGGCATTACAGTAGTCCTCTAATAATTCAATCTTTGGAAGTGAAATTTTCCACCATCAGGGCTTTAGATTATCCGCTATTCGGCACGGCAAATTTTTTAAATTTTTTTATTTTGTGAATTCTGGCAAGTAGAAATAGTGTCTTGAACCTGAGTGTCGGATGCCCTGATGACTCACTCTACAAAAACAAACAAATTAACAGGCAGGTTTGCCACCATAGATACAAAATCCTAGGAATTAAGGCCAGCATTTTAGCAGGGGAGTCCATTTCGACCATAGACACCTTTTTGAAACTTTGGCGGTTCTTTCCTCTACTCGTTATCTTATTTTAATGGTTGATCAACCCACAGTAGCGAGTAATGCACTTGTGATATATGTTTAGTATATTACAATATTAAATATTAATGACCGGACTCAAATTGTATCACAGCTGGGTGATAATACAAGTGCATTGCTTTGATATAAATTTTCAACAATTTTTATAATTTTTATCCTTTTTATATCTCATTTTGATTATTTTAATTCTAGCCATTCTTATCCTTGTCAGCCTATGTTAATCATAATTTTCTCACATATATATCTAAATTTCTGATGTATGATGTATTACAAACATGCATTTTATTTGCAATTAAAATTATTTTAGTTTACATATATACATTCTTGACTTTCCGACTATTCGAAACTTCAATTTCCTTTTAAGTACTGATTGTACAATATGTCAGACACTGTGCAAATCAATGGGGTCCTAATTTCCTTCCTTCGGGAAGTTGTAGTGGTTGTCGGATCTTCTGTCTTGATGGTACTGGGACACACTGTGTTCATGACACAACAGCTGCATTGACCCACACGTCTCCCGCAGATTTACATATGTAAGTCTGCAACGTGGTAATAACAAAATAGGTAGGCTTTGACGCAGATATGACACATTATTGATGAGGAATCTCCATGAACATAACTGAACATCGAGTCTGAATGAAAGAAAAATATTTAAATAATATATGTATTTTTTTGCTCTCTAATTTGGGCGCATCCTAATCTGAGCGCAACGTTTAACATTGTATGAAGGGTGTAATCTAAAGCGCTGAGCATAACACCAGGGGGATCAAATTTATCAGAAGAGTAATTTGACAAAATGTTATTTTGTTGATTTTAGAGGTTGAATTTTGTCCACAAAATTTAGGGTGGTTGAATTATTAGAGGATTATCTGTAATTAAGATTTCCCATCGTCTCGAGTTCTGTGATATTTTAAAGTGATTGTAAACCCTCAAGTAAAGTTTCCATCAAATGAAAGACCATTGCAAACAGTGTGGGGAAATATTTATTATATTAGAGGGGGGGGCATATAGCGATCGCTTTGTCCATCTGTCCGTCCGAATTTCTTGTCCGCGCGATATCTCGCTTAATATTTGATGGACAGGATTGAAACTTGCATGGAATGTGGCCAGTGCCTCGTAGTTGTGCAGTGTAGAGTTTTTTCCGAGTTCGGTATAATTTTCAAGAGTTATGGCCCTTTTTCTGAAATCTCTGTGAATGGGACTTGTCCGGGCTGGATCTTGGTTAATATTGTATGGGCAAGTATGAAATTTGCATGATATGTGGTCAGTGCCCCACAGTTGTGCAGCGTAAAGTTTCGCCCCGTTTCGCTTATATTTTCAAGAGTTATGGCCCTTTGTTCCTGAAATCTCCGTGAATTGGGACTTGTCCGGGCTGGATCTTGGTTAATATTGTATGGACAATTATGAAATTTGCAGGGTATGTGGTCAGTGCCCTGTAGTTGTGCAGCGTGAAGTTTCTCCGCGTTTCGCATATATTTTCAAGAGTTATGGCCTTTGTTCATCAAGTCTTTGTGAAATGGGACTTGTCCGGGCTGGATCTCGGTTAATATTGTATGGACAAGTATGGAATTTGCAGGATATGTGGTCAGTGTCCTGTAGTTGTGCAGGGTGAAGTTTCTCCGCGTTTCGCGTATATTTTCAAGAGTTATGGCCCTTTTGTTTTTGAAATCTCTGTGAATTGGGACATGTCCGGGCTGGATCTCGGTCAATATTGTATGGACAAGTATGGAATTTGCATGATATGTGTTCAATGCCCCATAGTTGTGTATCGTGAAGTTTCTCTGCTTTCGGTTATATTTTCAAGAGTTATGGCCCTTCGTTCATCAAACCTAAGTGAATGGGTTATATTTATTTGTCCAGGTTGGATCTCAGTCCATAACCGATTTGGACCGGGAAAATGGTCCTCCACAAATACAGAACAGAACAATGGCGGGGCAGTGTCAGATTAAAGCGGAAGGGGGGGGGCATACAATTGCTGTGTTCTAATTTTTTACGATTTTATTACACAGAGTAAACTGCAAATAAAGCATAGTATTCTATGGTGGTCTGCTGCGATCATATCCAGGTCCGGTGACGTCACATCGCCTAAATACATATATTTCAAAATTTGTATGCACCTTCCAATGCTTGATTCAACCTTAAGGTGTGTACACTTTGATTTTCAACACAAGACTCACTGTTCCAATATGCATGTTTCACCAAAATCTGGGAGATGGTAAATCGTAAGGGTCAAATCAATTTGAATCCTGCATTTAATTTCCCCGATTTTGATGAAACATGCACATTGGAACAGTGAGTCAGTTGAAACTCAAAGTATACACACCTTAAGCTTGAATCAAGCATTGGAAAGTGCATACACAGTTTGAAATATATGTATTAAGGCAGTGTGACGTCACTGGACCTAGATATGATTACAACAGACCACCATAGAATACTATGCTTTATTTGCAGCTTACTCTGTGTAATAAATTCGTAAAAAAATTACAATAAATATTTTCTGACACAGTTCGCAATGGCCTTTCATTTGATGTAAATTATACTTGAGGGTTTACGATCACTTTAAGCAACTTAGAAACATATAGTATATTGAACTATTTTCTGCTTATTTACCCCAGAACAATTACAAGTAGCGACGCTGTCACAGCGAGCCAAGGCCACAAGCGATGAGCTGAAGTCTGTCAGTGCTGTGAGAGAGGCTCTCGAAGCCCAGATGGAGACCCATAGGGAACAACACCACAAACAGCTGACCACTCTGAGGAATGAAATTGCTGACAAGCATGAAATGATTGATCAGTTGAAAGAGTAAGTTATCTCCACTTTATTTCAATTATCTCCCTTTGTCCTGCTGTGAGGAAGAGGAAGTGAAATTTCCCGCCATAAAATCAAACTTATTAGAACCGGGAGTTGTCTAAAATCAGGCAGGTAATCTATTTTGAGTAATGAATTTTTGTCCACAAGATTGCAGGTGATTATATTTTAATAGGGTGATTACGTTACCATATATAAACGGGGATGGTATATTTGAGGATAAAAACAGGGCGGACTGGAGCAAAGCAATAAAATTCCCAAATTCAAAGTATTTGATTAAAAAAAAACATTTGTTGATATGTTTTGTTATCAGCTCCAGTCAGAAGCTCGCCCTGGCTCAGGAGAAGTTACAGGCTGACTACGACAAACTGAAGCAGGAGGAAAGTGAGAAGTCCGCCAAGCTCGCCGAGCTCTCTCTCCAGATAGACCGCAGGGAACAGGCTAAACAGGATCTCAAGGGGCTCGAGGAGACTGTGGTATGTAGAGGAATACTGTCTGAATCGTATATGATCCAGAGCGGGATGAACCATTCAAAATAAATGGATGCTCCTAGGCCCATTGCCAGGACGTCTTGAAGGATCACATGGTGGAGGGGGGTCACCTTCATCTGAAATATTCATTAATATAGAAAAAACATTATTATTTTAACTCTTAAAAGGGCAAATTTTCGATGGGAGAAGTTTCTTCTGAACCCCACTTGGCTATGAATCTGGTTCCTATAACTCTAACTTGAGGAGTTGAAATTTTACAGTCAGTTTTAAACATGGTCATTATGCATATTGAGGGCACGTGGAGCTACACGTAATATCTTACTTTTGTTACATTGGGATAGATTGTTGATGTTAAATACTAACACTCTCATGAGATGTATTTTCTGATTTTCTCTTATTAATATTTTCAGGCTAAAGAATTGCAGACACTCCACAACCTGAGGAAATTATTTGTTCAAGATCTCCAGAACAGGGTCAAGAAGGTAAACCTACTTAACCCTTTCACAGATCATTCCCTGTTGTATAATGTACACCTAGCCAAAACAAAGCCAATGCCAGGAGTGAATCGGTGAAAGGGTTAAGGCCATCAATTTTATTTTGAACATTGGAGGTGATAATAAAACTGGACCAGACAAGCGAAAACTGATCTACCCACAGAAAGTGAGAGAAAGTCCAGTCCAGTTATGTTTTTATTTTATTATTGCTTTCAATCTTGAATAAAATAAATCTGCCCTTGAAACGAGAATTAAAAATGGTGTGGCCCAAGATTAACCCTTTCACCGGTCATTCTCTGTTGAAATTTGTTCACCTAGGCTATATAAAGCCAAACCCAGGGGTAAATCGGTGAAAGGGTTAAGAAAATTCTCTTTGGACTGGATTATTTTTTATATGCCCGTCGTGATGCGAGGTTATATGAGGCGATAGCGATTTCTGTCATTCTATCTGTCTGCTAACTTCTCTTGTTCATTTCGATATCTTCAGTTCCATGTCCTGGATTGATACCAAAATCTGGGATATACCTCACTGATGGATCAAAGAGGAACCCTATTAATTTTGAGGTCAAAAGGTCAAGGTCACTGTGGCTGTATTTTGCTATAAGTACAGTCCAGAGAATCCGACTCCCATCAGGGCTTCAGGAAAATGATTGCACGAATCGCAGCAGATTCTGGTCAAGTTGACCGAACTGTATATTGATAGCTCTGAATTCACAACAGTGTATAATATTTATAACTCCGAATTCACTAATATATTATAATATTTATAACTCTGAATTCACAACTGTACAATATTTATAATTCTGAATTTACTAATGTATAATGTTAACAACCCTGAATTCACATGGACAAATTCAGACAAAATTATGCCATAAATTTTGAGGAAATACAAAGCCTGCACATTTTGGACATATAGCCCTTTTGAGAAGGGTATTACCTCCCCTTTATCACTGCCACTCTTTAATATCAAAGGTATTAAAATCTGCTTCCATTTAATGATCATTTCAATTTTAGTTTCACTTTTCTCCAAGTAAATGTTATTCACTTTTCTCAAAGTAAATAACAGATTGAGGAACTATTTCAGAATACTTGCTTGAAAAACTATTTTATGAAGGAAATATCTGTTTATATATTGTATATATGAACCTATTGCTCCTGTATTTATGATACAGTTAGTGTTCTGGAATAAATACAGAATTAATTGTGAGGGCTTTTGATACTTACTGGAAGTTCCCCCCACCAGTGATGATACCCTTTCAGAATTAGGCTATATGTTTGAACAAAAAGCTAATAATAATAACCATGATAATATGGAGGTGATGTTAAATAAAATTCTCTCTCTAATAATAATAATAATACTTGGTTTCCAGTCGACCAATAAGAAGGAGGAGGATGAAGACGAGGAGACGGGTGGAAGTGCCGCACAGAAGCAGAAAATCATCTTCCTGGAGAATAACCTCGATCAGCTAACTAAAGTCCACAAACAGGTAAATACTGTTCTTCTCAGGATGGGTGTGTCCGATAACCAGCGAAACTTTCAAATCTCAAAGTTTTTTTCATCTGTGACAATGTTCTGCTTCAGTCTCGGCTCCCTCTCTATAATATGTGGTACTCCAGCTGTAACTGCCTGAAAGCCTTCATTGTTTTTATGGTTGCTCCCCAGTTGTCCCATTCTTGATTTAACACTACCTTCACAAGCAAGGACCACTTTGAAACCTTACCTTGATATTCGTAAACTCTACCCCGAGGGCTTTTCCAAAAAAAGGTACATCGGGTGAGAAGAAGACCACTTTTTTGACCCAAACCACCCATATATCCTTTATTCTATCTCCCTGATGTTGAATAACTATATATCACCCACCACACATATACCGTAGAACTGAAAATCCCCCATCCCATGTACTTTTTCCCTGGAGCAGCCCTGAAAGCCTTTATACACACATGCGTTAATTCCTTAAATAGTCACTGATCACCATATCGGAAATGATCACTCACAATTTTTGGAGAGAAATAGAATCGGAATTGATTTTCAGTAGATCTCGTTCGTATAAAATGTGATCCCCCACTCATTCATGTGTATCGGTGGCAGCGTCGTGGTTTCGGCAGATCAAACAAACGGTGATGGACCATATGTAGCATGTCTTGACATATCACAGACTAATCCTATCAACTTGATTTTCCCGGCTTTCGCGAATTGCCACTTTCACTATTAAAGTTGCAATTAAACGATCACCCATCTTTTTTTTACCACCTCAAATATCACTTCTTGTGATCAATTTATGAGGAGAATTACCACAGTTGCTGTTAATTTACCAGTTGCCTATTGAATGAACTGTTCCATGAACACTTGAAGCCTTCACTCTACTAAATATTTACAAACTCGGCCTGGTTATTTTTACAGCTGGTAAGAGACAACGCTGACTTGAGATGTGAACTCCCCAAACTGGAGAAACGTCTGAGGGCGACAATGGAGAGAGTTAAGTCCCTCGAAACAGCGCTGAAGGAAGCCAAAGAGGGTGCCATGAGAGACAGGAAGAGGTGTGTTGGGGAGTTTCTGTAACTATCGTTTCATTATTATGGGTTCCAGTAGATGGCGCTAACATCACACGCTTACTGGCTGCTGCTTTCACCTTGGACCTTGTGATCTCAGTCGGGACTACCCAAGCAGATATCGAAAACCTGATTTACAATGGGGGATATTGTCACATATATATCCCATGGAATGCCAGATGTGGTTCGCCGGAAAAGGCTAGCCACTCCTGCAGATCCACAAATGCGGTGTTTTGAAAATTGTAGCGACGAATCTAATTTAGGGTCAGATTAATTCAATAGCTCTTTGCGGCGGAATGCTCTTCGAAAATGGAAAGTATTCATTTCTCCCATAACAAATTTGATCATTTGGCTCTTCATACTTCCAGGGCTATAATCTACTGAATATCTCAATAAATTGTGAATGCTTGACCCGCAGTTTGTTCAAAGTCGGGATATTTGGATTTTCAGGCATACTAGCTTTATCCTCCAACTGAAGTTTATGATTTCTGAAAAAAAATCATCAATTCTCAAGCTTTTTACTCAACCATGTTCTTTCTCAAGCTTCCGATTCTATTCACTCAAAGATGAATTCTCTCTCAAGCTTCCAAATCACCAAAAACTAATTGGGATTCTTTCTCGAACTGTTCTCTTTGGGTGTCTTGAAGGGAGGGTTTATGGGCAGTTCTTTCTCTATCTGTTGCAGTTCTTTTTCCAGCTGTTACAGGTTAGAGTTCTTGTTTCACTCAAACTTTGCTTCGTCATATTTGCATCATAGCCTACCTATTTTGCCAGAATTCTGGGACATTTAATATTTTTACTAATTTGGTCTCATTTCCCAAAAAAGAGCTTTCTTGTCTAAAAAGAATTTGCCAGGCCAAATAGAGGGTGTGCCCAATTAGCCAGTGTAACGTTCGATCCTAGCTTGGTTAGTTACCCATAGCAGTTCTGAATATAAATGGCTCCAGAGTTCCCTCTAAATCAAATCAATTCGTAAGTGTATTCAGTCCGCTCATCACGCCAATCAGCTGAGAAAGTTTGCCAGTTACTTGCTGATGGGCGGTGTTTCTCTTCAGGTACTCCGGCTTCCTCCACCAACCAAACTGGCTGTCACCATATTTGTGAAATAACCTTGAGT
>JAVTVY010000429.1:0-33906 GCA_036873755.1 Hanleya hanleyi | reverse complement strand
CTGATGTAATCAATATATAAAACATACCTGTCCTATTGTTGCCACTTTGGGATAAGTGGAGTCTTCCCATGAAATCCTGTGAAATTTGAAGACCCAAGCTCCTCTTTTGTGAAGAGAGACTTTGTTGCCAGTTTCAGAATCTCATTGACAGAACTGGACACCTGAATAGCAAACTTGTTTTCCTGGTAAAAGTACATCCCTGAATTCCTTTGAAATTGATCATCTGAAAGAGATGAAAATAAATTCTCTCAATTACAAAATCCATTTCAAAGAGCATGACTATGAAAACTTTCAATACAAGTCTGACAGAACAAGTTTTTACTTGACCATACATATAGATTTGACTAGATCAAAATACAGAAATATCTCGTCTCAGTGGCATATGATTTTTTACAATTTATTCAGTAGCCTACAGTTCATTGCAGAATCAAGAGAAACTAGGCAATTCTGCAGGTTATATATTATCCCAATCCATGTGTTACAACATTGCTGGTCCATGCCCGCAAAATGTTTTTTTTTTTGGAAAGAAAAATCAGCATTGAGCAAAGTTGTCTCCCTTGATGAAAACACGTGATATCAATTTTGTAGTTGTCATGTTTGCCTCTAATGTGGTATTAGCTGTTCAAAAGTATTCGTCAAGATTCTAGGTATTACTAATACTATGATTTAACAAATGGAAAAGTCACATCACTGCACCACTTAAGAGTTGAAACAGAAGGTTTTCTTTCTTTGGCGTTAACTAAATATGCTGAATGCCATGATCACAAATTTATAAATGCCAGTAAATTCACCCAGTATTTTCCTCGTTTTGCTTATAACATATCACATTCCTGTTGCCCACAGTTCACCCAATATTATATAAGTAAGCTTACAGTCAGAGTCTGTATCATTGTCATAGACATTGAGGTCTTCCCTCTTATTGGGTGTTCTCTCTATTCAGAATAATCATAATGTATGACAAAAGTCAAACTGCAGTACAAAAATCAGCCTTTACTGGCCATATCAGCCAAGTCATGCAAGTTAGCCAAATTTCTGCATTTTGCCATCTTCACTTATCAAGGTAAATACTTGACTAACATTTCCCTTGACCTACTGAATGGATAAATTCTTCAACCCAGAAAGGCAGGTTTTGTCATAGCCAACACCACCAGGCATCCAGGCTTTTCTATGAACTCCAAATATAATGACATGCAGTGGTTGGTTGCATCACTTTTAAAACTGGAAAATTCAATCAAATTTGAATTTTTAATATGTCACACACGGTCACTAATTTCTGTTCGAGTCTCTCCGAAAATGGAGACATCACCAGCTATGACATCACCAAAATTTTATTCTGAAGAGAAACTGTAATAGCCCACTAACTGTCAAGGCGATTAGGCAAAGTGTTCGACTTGGTGTGTGAAGATGTTTGCCAATTTAGTATATTCTTCTGAAAAGTGATTATAAGCTGAGGAACTGCTGCGATAACTACCACTAAGAACTGATGGCCAGGCTAAGAAGGGTGAAATACATGTACATGTAGTTATAGTGAGTGAATGAATATGATTTAACGTCGCTTTCAACTATATTTCAGTCATCTCACGGCGTTGGGTTCTATTCCTTTTCCCACCCAGGAACCACATGGGTGGGGGCCAATTCTTTTTCACATCGGGGAACCCCACAGGTGCCTCAGTCGCCTCTTACGACAAGCTCTCTGAGGGGCTGAGCCGTGAGGCTTATTCTTACCATGACCTGCGGTGTGCACAACATCCCAGGTCAATCTTGTGGAAAAATGGTCATTTGATTTATAGTTGTGTCCTTTTTAAGGGTGCTATGATACCCTGTATCTAACTCTGCTACCATGGATATGATGGATATGATAATCTCAGTGAATTCAAACTGTCCAATTACTGTGCTTTAATTAGCCTAGATGAGGAAAATCAGTTGTTTTTGTTACAAGATACAGAGAGATGCATTATAATTACCAGTGGTTCAGCTGTAACCCTCCCCCCCCCCACTCCAGATCCATAACTGAACATCAATAATGTCACACCGTCCAACTGCAGGATCTGATGCCATGCAGTGATGGTACATGTGTCTACCTGTCGGTATATAGGGAATGTCAGACTTCTGCATGCATGCTGTTAAAGGCATGACAGGAGTGAGTGGGAAATCAACATTTCGAACTTACCTTGATGATTGCTCGCAACAGATGAACACTAAAGGGTAATTAAAAAGTTGAATTTGGCCATGGAATGGAATGGGAATGAGGTGCATTTACCAAAGTCAACAGTAAACATTGACACAATTCTGGTGTTGTGATTGATTGACAATGTCAGATATTAGTAAACTTAATATTTGTCCATATCTGTGCTAACCCAGTCAAAATCAAACCTGGATTGGCCTAGGTCTGTTTGCAACAGCACACCAGTACAGTGGGTTTAAGGTGTCTGCAATGTAGGGTAAAAGAGGCAGAATTTCCATAAAATACTAATGTGTTATGTACGGCCTGGTATGAAGGAAAATTTGGGTTGTCATAGCTTTCACTTTTTCATATGCTTATTTATTATGACGCTCTGAATTCCAGAAACAAAGATCGATCTCTCTCTGGAGTAGAGCATCCTTGTGAGCCAGTGAGTGTATCGATCGATCTGTTAAGATCGATACTCTGGCTTGGTTAGTAAGCTGATACTCATATAGCAGTTGTGGATATAAATAGATGAAGGGGTTTCCTCTAAATCAAACCAATCAGTGAACGTGCTAAGCTACCTCATTACACCAATCCGCTGTGAGTTATGAGATGTGACATGTTCGAATTCCATTGCTGGCCAAACTACTTTGATGTTGGACTGAAAACGTCATCGGAAGTCAAACCGTAGGCTTGAGGTGAGATACCGACATGCTAATTTAAAACAAGTGCAGGGGATGAAATGTATGAGGTTGTATAATAGAGGCAACAACTCAAAAACTCTTTTGAATCACCAAAAATATCCAGGTAAACCCTCTGCAAGGATTTAGGATTTACCTGGGCTTGTGAAGATAGAGTAGCAAGGTCCCATGGCGAAGCCAGGCTTCGCCTCGAGATCACCTGGCATCTGGAAAACAAAGGCGATCCCCAGAGGCAAGTTTGCCATACAGAACCTCGCCACTCGGAACAGAGTAAGATTTTGAAGGGCACTGCAGAACGAAAGTAATAACACTAATCTTCTGCAGGGTGAATGGTGATGGTAAACGAACTTACCGTACATCATCATGTCTTGAATTTACCTTGAATTTACCTTGAATCTTCTGGGGTAGGAAGCCTAAATAAGGCTTTTAAAGACCCCTAACTGTGCGGAGGTGGTGGTCTATATACGATTTAAAAGTGTTGATAGTCGTGGCTCTAATAGCTTGAAAGGTGGGGGGGGGGGATTTTCCTTGGAGAATATCCTGTGGAAATTGGACGGGAGCTACTGGAGGGGAAAGGTGGAATACGTCCCGGGCAGTGCATGATAAGTGCATGATCATGATGAGTGGGGTTGGGGGGCGGGGAATATATAGATCGAGTTGCTGACATGTTCTGATGTTCAGGTTTTACAAGTGGATAATTTTACCGATAGATCTCAACAACTGATTAAATAATGATCACCCCGGTCCTTTCCGCAGAGTATAGCTGATGACTTTTATAGCTCGAAATAAAAAAATAATCCGTACATTTCACAACAGTTGAGTTGGGTCGGGAGTAAGATCATGAGATACATAATTATATTTCAACGATCTGACGATGACGTGGCGGTTGTTGTTGTTTCAATTCAAGTAAATAACGATCAGAGAAACATCAGGAAATCAGAATACGTACCTGTATTGTCCGCCTTTGATTGTTCTTCGTCTTTCTGATGCCTCTTCGGTCTGAATAATCATATCCATGAAATTGTAACATCGCCACGACTGTTGTTGAAATTATGTTGTTGTTGTTATTTTGGAAATTTACCGCGTGACTGTTCACTGTCAAAATTTCTGGAATCAGTCCATACTGCGTGCTTCGGTTAAAATAGTTCTTGGGGAGACTTTATTGAAAGTGTTATGAATGGGTTGCATTTTTTGCCTATATTTTATAGGTGATTGTTCATTATAACAGAATGTGGCTTATAGCGATGGTACAACGTGACAGCATCACACTTCTGTGTTGAACTTGTTTTCAGACTGGTTCCCTTCATTTCTATCTGAGAATTGTGGATTGGGAACCAGACTTTTCGTTCAGCAATTCTCTATGATACAATGACGTCACTGGTGATTTTCCTCCCTCTGAAAAGCCTAATTTTAACACAGAAGTAAATGGAAAAAAACTTCGAAAAAGGCTAGTTCAGCTCTGATTTTTTAACACATACTTTGAACGGATGTATTATCTTTTACTTCGCCAAGTTGTAGAAATATATCTCAAGTATGAGAGAAGATTTTTAGGAAAAACCTGTTACGCTCCATTGAGGCCTAGGTTAAAAATCCCCTAGTTGCGCGGGTGGCGATCACGGCACTGTAATTGATAGAACAGCTGAGCATTTGTTTAGAGCCACTGGTACGTCCGTTGTGTCTAAGAGAATGGCTTGTGACTTCAACTCGTGGCGTTCACCACAAAGCACAAGAAACCCATACATATTTCATACATTCAGTCTGTTTTATTTTCATAGGAAATCTCGCCATGCATTTCCCATCAAGTGACTTATTGAATGCAAAGAATGTCCCATATCAATACTTTCTCATTTTTCTTATCTTCAAGAAGTCCCATACATGTTCCATATATTTTCTTAATCGATTTTATCTAAAGAAAGCTTGCCATACATTTTACATACATTGACTCTGTTGATGCAAAATAAATCCTGTATTGTACAGCCAAATAAATCATTGATTGTCATGTCTTCAAAAAGACCCAGGTAGCTTCCATACATTAATCTTTAATATTTTCATCTTTTTAGCGTTCCCATACATATGCCTTACATCGAGTTTGACCACTGTTTTATCACGTTCAAGGAACCCATACACTTATCATACAATGACATATACAAATTTTATTTTTGCACTTTTCTCCATACATTTTCCATACAGGAGGACTTGGTATTTTCAGTACACGCCATACATTTTCCATACATTGTACTTTAAATTTTGAGAGTTCCATACATTTTCCATACATTTCTCATACATTTGCCATACAGTTCTGAAAATCCTATGTTTTTCCCATACATTTACCAGACATTTGACATTACCATTTCACCATTGCCCATGCATCTTCCATACAGGATCCATACAGTTCCCATACACCCCATACATCAGCCATACATTTTCCATACATTATCCATACATTTTATTTTGGTAAGGGAAGTTACAATCATTTCCTTCTGGAAATTATGTAGAATTTATCGGATATTTGCATATTCTAATATTGTTATCTGGTGACGTAGAAATCAATCCAAGGATTAGCTATTTTCCAAATGAATATTCCGAGTATTAGATTGAAATTTGAAGAGCTAGCGGATTACATATGTGATTACGATATAGCTTGTTTTACAGAAACTCATTTAGATTATATGGTTAAAACCGATGATATTATAGTTGAAAACTACCATGCACCCATCAGGAAGGATTGAACGAATCATGGAGGAGGATTATTAGTTTATATTTCCATTGAGTTAGAGTTTACTCGTAGGTATGATCTGGAAAGCTCCTTCTGTGAAATGATATGGCTCGAGATCAAGTGTAAATATAGCTCATTCCTGCTCTGTAACTGTTATCGAGCAGAGAGTCTAGGAAATGTTTGGGACTACATAGCCTACTCGTGCGAAAAGGCACTGGATTCAAATCCGTCTGTTGTTATAGTAGGAGACCTAAACATAACCTAAAAGATCTTATGGCACAGTACAGCCTTCTGAATATAATTACAGAGCCAACCACAGTAACAGAACATAGCGCGATTTTATTAGACCCTGTCATCATTAGTGATACAATAAACGTCTACGAGAGCGGAGTAATTAATAATTTGAATTTATCGGATCATTTCGCAACGTACAATACTTTAAAACTAGGATCATTTTGCAAAATGAATTATTGGAGAGAGATATGGATATATAAAGATGCGGACTTCGATAATTTTAATCGAATCGTCAGCACCACTGACTGGGATAATATATTGCAGCAAAACAACGATGTAAATGAAATTTGCGAATTGTTCACACAACAATATATGGAGACTGCAAGAGAAAGTATTCCCACAAAACATGTGTTAATAAGAAGCAATGATAAACGTTGGTATGACTCGACAATCAGAAAATTTACTCACAAAAGAGACCGAGCACGTAAAATCACCCTTCGATCTCGGCGACCAACAGATTGGAAAAAATATCCTGCACTTCGTAATAAAGTCAACAATTTGAAGCGATATGCTAGACAAAATTTTATGAATAACATAGATGAAACTTTAAAAGACTTGTCTCCTGGAGCATTTATATCTAGACCTTATATCTAAAAAAAAAAGTCACACTTTAGTCACAGGAGAAGTTAACTCCAAACTACCACCATTGAAGCGCAACGATAATATTATTTTCACCGACAGAGAAAAGGCTGATTGTCTGAACAAATATTTTTCGTCAATCCCGACTGAAGACGACACAGAGGCATCTCTCCCGACATTTCATAGTAAGACATCCGAATTTTTAGAGGGGGTGGAAATCAGTGAAGAAGAAGTTGAAGATGTTATAAAGTGTTTGGCCGTGAATAAAGCATCAGGCCCTGATCTTATAAGTAATAAAATGCTGAAGGGCACGGCCAGATCAATCTCTATACCACTGTGTATGTTGTTTAACCTTTCCCTCCAAATGCACAAATTTCCGGATGGGTGGAAGGTAGCTAGGGTATTTCATAAATCATAAAGAAGGAGATCGTAGCGACCCCTCAAATTATCGACCTATTTCTTTATTAAGTTGCGTCGGCAAACTGATGGAGCGTATCATATTTAAGCATTTATATAACTATCTCGAGTTTAACAACTTAATATATAAATACCAGTCTGGGTTCAGACCCCATCACTCAACCGACTGTTTACTCGTGGAAATGTATTATGAATTAGTTAAGGCCCTGGATAGTCATCAAGATTCGTATGTGGCCTATTGTGATATATCTAAAGCTTTTGACAGGGTATGGCATAAGGGATTGATTTTTAAGCTAAAACAATTGGGAGTGAAAGGCGATCTACTCTGGTTAGCAGATTATATTTCCGGTAGAAAACAATTAGTTTTTGTAGGTCAGACCGAATCTAGTCAAGCAGACGTTAGTGCAGGTGTAACTCAGGGCTCAGTTATTGGACCCTTACTTTTCATCTGTTATATAAACGATATATCAGAATCTTTACATTCCCTAATGCGATTATATGCAGATGATGCAACTCTCTGTTGTACCGGCACAAATCAAAGCGAAATCGCTCACAATCTGAACAGTGACTTACATGTAATCAAATTGAAAAACTGGCTTATAAGATTCAATTCTCTAAAGACCGTTCGTATGTATTTTAGTAATAGAACGAGTATTGATCTGCAAATAATTTTCGATGATGTTTTGTTGAAGTGTGTCCATTTACATAAATATTTGGGAATAATTATTAGTTCTGACTTAAGCTGGTCAAACCATGTAGATGAACTATGCAATAAGGCGTATCGAATATTAGGTTCTATGCGACGAATGACATATATGTTAAGCAAAGATCATCTACTGCGTATTTATAAAGCCTATGTAAGACCCATTTTGGAATATGGCGATGTAGTTTGGGATGGGTGCAATGTGCCAGAAACGGAAAAATAGAAATAAAACTCAATTGGAAGCCGCACGAATCATATCGGGTATGGCAAAATATGCTAGTAGACAAAGTTTGTATACAGAAACTGGATTATTTTCAATAAACTCCTGAATATTTACGAGATATAATTCCAGAAACATTAGCCCAAACTACACAATACAATTTACGAAACCAGAATAATCTGATTACTCCGAAATTTCGACTACAAAAGTATAAAAAATCGTTCGTGCCATCAGCGATTGAGGAATGGAATAAGCTTGATCCAAACACCAGAAATTTATAGTCCACTGCATCGTTCATGTCAGATATAACAGTAAAAATTCCTCGTGTTCCAATATATTACAATTCAGGTGACAGAAAATTATCAATATTACATGCCAGACTTCGAAATGATTGCAGCGGTTTGAATGCGGATCTGCACCGATGTGGCCTGTTGGCTAGCCCGTTCCACATATTCGATATGCAAATTGAAAATTCAAATCATTATTTAGTTTATTGTAAACGATTCGACAATATAAGAAGGGAATTATTTAACCCTATCTGGCCTGGGCTTTTTGGGACCTGTCCAGGCCTGGGGTGGGGGGGGGGGGCGAAATGGCCCCACTAATTATTTTTCTTACCCCTTGAGCTAGGGGGCTGAAACTTATCACACAATACGCTTGGGTCAAGCTCTACCAGAAAATCAAGATGGCCGCTTTGATGACGTCACAGTAACGTCATTTCAAAAACGACGTTTCTGGTCGATTTTTCGATTTTTTTATTTATGCAATTTCTCCGCAAAAACTGCATGATAAATTAGTAAATATTAATGTGATGTGAAATAAAATAGTTTTTGCCCACTTTTCATCGCGAAAAGACAGAAATTTTGAAGAAATAAAACAAAAACATCACTTTTCTGGTATCCCACGTGACCGCCATCTTGAATTTACCCATGATTCTCTGCTCGGGGGGTTATGCAAATAGGCTCAAAATGACCCCAATATGATAAACTATAAAGTCATGGAGTTTCAGCTCTCCATTTTTTTGCGTTCCGGAGATAGCGCAGAAAGTTTTGTAAGGGGGGGGGGCATAATGGCTTCCCCAGGCCAGGTAGGGTTAACTCTCTTATCGATTTTTTTAAATCTCTCTGGATCTTATTCTGTTTGGCAATCGCAGCCTAAATAACAAGGAAAATGAAAATATATTTAAGCAAGTGCGCATATTTATTAAAAGATCTGCCAGATTTTGTTGATGCCCCTTACCCCATGCATATTCTACAGTTTTATTGCTATCTGACTGCTCTATTGTTTTATATGTATGTCTGTATGTGCATGTATATGTGTGTATATATGTGAGTATGTATATGTGTATATGTATAGCGAGTGAATAGGATTTAACGTCGCTTCCATTATGTATATGTGCATGTATGTCTGTGTGTGCATATATATATTGACCCTTTTCCTGTATATATGCGCCTATCGTATAAGCATGAAATGCAAACAAGCAGAAAGTTATACGTAGTTACGATTAAGTGAACTATACATATCGGTACACAAATGTTTACACCATATTACCCTTTATATATATATATCAAGTTTTGTTCATTAAGCCATGTACTTTATTTTATTGTAATTAGGAGAAGGTCTAGTAAGTTGTAACAACTTTTCTCACATGACAGCAGCCAAAAGCAATGTGATACACCCATGTGATACAAAACCTGTATCACACCCTTACAGTTTGCTAACTATATTTTTCAACATTATTTTGATGTGAGAAATAAATTATAACACTCGTGGTCATTTATCTGATTTTTATCACACTCGTTTGATAAAACCCATATGAAACTCGCTAAAGCTCGTTTCATATGGGTTTTATCAAACTCGTGTGATAAAAATCAGATAAATGACCACTCGTAGTGATAATCTATATGTACCTGATCCTATTGCAATATTTGCAATAAATATGTTTATGACGTTTAGTTTCAGGGCAGTAAATTCCAAACTTCACAGATTTTTTCCCCAAATTAGGTGTGTGGATGCCTCGCAATAAGATAGATTTTTCAAATTAATGACCTGGACAACTTGTCACAAGAATACCAATGGTTCAATCACTGGTTCATACAAGAGCGTGTTCAAACGCCATAATCCTCTACGCTAAGCATGCCAACTCCTACACCCATTCTAAAACATGCTGGTGTGGACTATTTAAGTACTGAGGGGTTGTAGCACATCTGGCTATATGCCTCATGTTATATAAGGCGTGCACTGTAAAAACGCTGAGTAAACGTTCAACCATAAAGTGGATGTAACTCGGTTGCAACCATAAACTGGTTCAACGTAGCACCAAGCAAATTTCAACGTTGAACTGAAATGAGGTTAAACGTTCAACCACGAAAAGGTGTAACGTTGAACTGAAAGGTAAACGTTGAACCAGTTTCTGGTTCAACGTTTAACCATGGAAAACCCTGAACCAAAATTTGGTGTTACCTATAACCAATTACTGGTTCAACGTATAACCAGATTCTGGTTCAATGTTTTCTCAGAAATAGGTTCAACGTACAACCACACCAAGGTTAAACGTACAACCACATCAAGGTTTAACGTTGAACTGAAATGAGGTTAAACGTTCAACCACGAAAAGGTGTAACGTTGAACTGAAAGGTAAACGTTGAACCAGTTTCTGGTTCAACGTTTAACCATGGAAAACCCTGAACCAAAATTTGGTGTTACCTATAACCAATTACTGGTTCAACGTATAACCAGATTCAGGTTCAATGTTTTCTCAGAAATAGGTTCAACGTACAACCACATCAAGGTTAAACGTACAACCACATCAAGGTTTAACGTTCATCCAGATGCAGATTTAAATGAAATCTGCACCGGATTGTTGTGGTGCAAATTGTACATGTATTTGCAGATTTAGTTAAATTCTAAATTCTTGCAAATACATCGGAACCATATGAGCAACCAAGTTACATCCCAGTGTTATTTCTTGCAGTCATCAGTGAAAAGTATATCAACCTGTAAGAAAGTGAAGGATATTTCAGAACATACATCAACAAATACACACTAATTGAAATAAAATTCATATATTTAAATCATATTCGGATATAATCTAATAACAGATCTGATTTCTAACAATACGAATACCTAGCTTCATCTATATACAAGAGTTCATGTGGAATCGATATCTTTGCATATTTGTATCCCAAATCTGACGCCAGGGGGCGCTGCTTGGGGTGCGGCTATGAGTCGCTGGATGACGTTTAAGGAACTGTGAACCGCGGTCTAACTTTATGAATGCTTTAAATAAACACTAGACTGTTTGCAATCAAATGAACAACTAAAGATATGAAAAGCTAAAATGTAAACATTGAATTCTACCAATTCATGAATCACAGAAACCACAAGTAACAGGGGTTACAATAATGGGGAAGGGAGTCTGGGGAGGTTTAGTAACATCCAAGATGGTACCACCTACAATAAGTTTGATGCCTCCTTTTCAACTGATGTTAGACTCATAACACTCCTCATCTAAGGAATGAAAACTTCAAGATGCAAAATGATTATCATGATTATTATTAACTTTTTTTAGCTTACTGCTGTATGATGAAATATTACTATATACATATGGCATAATTGTCTGTTAATATCACTGATCTGAAATATTTGAGTGAGCAAGTTAATTGCATTTTATCACAGTTTAGTTTTGGAACCTACATACATAGTTTATGTGTGTCCAACCTTCCTACACATAGTATAGGTGATCGGACTTCACACAGCGACCTATGTATTCTGAGTACATGTTATATCACTGATTTGAGTGAGCTAGTTAATTGCATTTTATCACAGATTAGTTATGGGACCTACATACATAGTTTATGTGTGTCCAACCTTCCTACACATAGTATAGGTGATCGGACTTCACACAGCGACCTATGTATTCTGAGTACATGTAATATCAATGATTTGAGTGAGCTAGTTAATTGCATTTTATCACATATTAGTTGGGACCTATATACATAGTTTATGTGTGTCCAACCTTCCTACACAGAGTACAGGTGATCGGACTTCACACAGCGACCTATGTATTCCGAGTACATGTATTGTAATATCACCGATCTGGGATATTTGAGTGAGATAGTTAACTGCATTTTATCAGATTAGTTATGGGACCTACATACATAGTTTATGTGTGTCCAACCTTCCTACACATAGTATAGGTGATCGGACTTCACACAGCGACCTATGTATTCGGAGTACATGTAATATCACTGATTTGAGTGAGCTAGTTAATTGCATTTTATCACAGATTAGTTATGGGACCTACATACATAGTTTATGTGTGTCCAACCTTCCTACACATAGTATAGGTGATCGGACTTCACACAGCGACCTATGTATTCTGAGTACATGTAATATCAATGATTTGAGTGAGCTAGCTAATTGCATTTTATCACATATTAGTTGGGACCTATATACATAGTTTATGTGTGTCCAACCTTCCTACACAGAGTATAGGTGATCGGACTTCACACAGCGACCTATGTATTCCGAGTACATGTATTTAACATCACTGATCTGGGATAATTGAGAGAATTATTTAATTGCATTTTATCACAGTTTAGTAATGGGACATACATACATAGTGTATGTGTGTCCAACCTATCACTGATCAGGGATATTTGAGAGAGCCAGTTAATTGCACATTATCACAGTTTAGTTATAGGACCTACATACATAGTTTATGTGTGTCCAACCTTCTTTAATACACAGAGTATTCACAGTACATGTATTGCAATATCATCAGGAACACTTGAGTGAGCTAGCTAATTGCATTTTATCAAAGTTTAGTTATGGGACCTAAATACACAGTTGAAGTGTGTAAGACCTTCCTACAAAGAGTATAAGTGGTCAGAATTCACACAGTGACTTATGTACCCGAGTCAAATTATATTACACAATGTATTAATGATCTGGGACATACCGAGTCATAATATGGTAAATAAAAATTTATATCCACCTTCCTGTACAGAGTACATGTAAAGGTGGTCAGACTTCACACATTGACTTTGTATCTGAAGTCAATTATTCGTCATGTATCGATGATTTGTGATATATCGAGTGTTGCATTGTTTTCTTGTATTCAACATCACAGTTAATTCATAGTAAACAACACCCTTGTCTTCTCATCTACATGTAGCTGCAGAGTGTTATGTTGGGCCATCTGCTTCAACAGATGAGAGGGCTACAGGTATATGCACATTGTTCATCATTCTATCACAGTAATGAGACTTTGTTTGCATACGATGGTGTCACTTTTCTATCACCAGTAGTATGCCGGCCATTGTGGTTGATTTTTTTGTAAGGGTGTTCAGGAATGGTGAAGATTCAACACAGTTCCATTTTGTTCCTCTTCTATATGTAATATGGTACCACAGCTTTAGCCTGAATATTTGTTGTATCACATTACCATTTCATCTTTTCTGTCACATCCAATGATACCGGTAGCCATTATCTTGTGATGCAGGCATGTCAGAGACCAATTATTTCGCATAGTCCAAGTTATGAAATAATGCACACACTTCCACCATCATCCGAAACCCTGTAATGTATCATCCGAAACCCTGTAATGTAATGATCCGCACTGTGACGTGTCTCTGATCTTTCTTGCAAGCAGTTGGTCCTATTAAACAAATAAAGAATTGTGCAATATAATTTGTCTTCACTATCCTGTCAATATAAGCTTACATTTGTAAGTACCATTCTACAGGGGTTGAAATGTTTGTAAAACTTTACTTGTCCCAGGTGACAAGGGACTATTTTTTTTTACTTGTCACCTTGTTGACAGTAGTTGTCTCAAAATATTACCAAGTTTTGACTTCCTTATATAACCGTGTTCTAATTTTTCATGAAATAGAACAACCAATTAGATTCAGACTTTGTTCTGTTATTCTTTTAGTGTATTTATTTGGGTAGTAGAATACACAGACAGACAGACTACACCATGTACACAGACAAATTACCATTTTGATTGGCTTAGGTGAAGGAAAGTAATTAGGATAATCAGCGTCGAGTTTTGCAATACACAGAAAATTTATCGTACAGCTTTAAAACTTCACACAGTATATAAACTAAAAAAAAAGAATTCCCCCATATGTAATTAATCTGGGAATTGACGAAAATCACCAATACCTACCATGTTATTTTGGGGCTACGATGACATTGACCTACCAATGTTATATAACATGCAGACTTGGTGTCATGGCATCAAAAAATAACCTACAAATCTCCCATCTAATTGCTGTTTTCGCGATTTGTTGAGAACTACTGGAAGGATTTTCTTGATACTTTGGAATAAAATTAGTACTTTTTATTTTATTTCCTGTGTGAAGTTTCAATATCCCCCGATCAATTGTCTCCGAAATACCGCCGGATATATTATCTGTGACAGACAGTAGAACCAGTATTTTTACAAGGGAAAGAATGTTTTCAATATCATGTGAGTCACTCTTTCGACGGATAATTTTTGGCAAGAAATTCTTGATTGTTCTGCCTTCTTGTGACTGGGATTTCATTCCGACGTTTCAGAAAACGATCCATATTACAGTCGAAGAATAGTTGCCACTAACGCTCTATTCAACCAAAATGACCGAACCACCATGACCAAACGTGTTATCGCTAGGCTGCATTCAGATTCTATCAGCTACGCTGATTGGCTGGATGGAGTTATTAGACTAATGAAATCGCACGTACCATAATCACTCGACTTGTCACAAGGTTATTTTCTATCTTCGCGCACAAGAGAGCGGTTTTCAAAACGACAGTGACAACAACGACATCGGTCATACGGGCCATGAAATCACGTAAATTTTATCAACTTCGAGGCCTGCGGAAACTATGCTACACACATTGTTTTGTTAGGCGAAGTATATATCTGTTACAAATAAAAACGGCACTTTATGGCTTTGTTGTCGCAGGCGACAAGTCATTTTTCTTTTTACTTGTCACTTGCGAAAATCACTTGTCATCGACAAGTAGACAAGCGTTATTTCGAGCGCTGATTCTATAAAATCTGAACTCATCAACTGTACATTGAGCCATCTGCAGATGAAGCCTTGATGACCCCCCCCCCACTCACCAACAGAGTGGCAAAATTATTCATTCTTGTTGCTGGTTTTAGTATGGTCTATGAGCATCATATATCTGATTATTAGCATTGAAAATGACAGATTATTCCTTACATCTTCAATCGCGATAAAATCCATTACAAGATGATGATGTTCACTCTGTGGGAGCCATATACACTGTCGCCTCCTTCATCTTCCTCCAACAGTCAGACTCAAACAAATGGCTTCTTTCTGACCTTCTCCTGTTACACTTTCTGTAGGAGAAAATATTAAATGGAGTAAGATCTAATATAACTAATTTATTCATAAAGGTTGGGGGAAATATCCCGATTTTCATGACAAGCACTCACTCACTCGGCCCCTCGCAACCCCTGGCAATTTCTCATGCCACCACCCTGCCTCGGGAATATCTCATGAAATCAATCCCACATGGTCTTGCCACATAAAAATAGTATATATTTTCACCACCCCCTCCCCCACACACACACTTTACCACCATGCCCCCTTATCTGGATTGGAAAAAAAATCATAATTACTAACATGGATATTATAGTATACTAATTTGGTAGCTACCACCCTATGTTGCATGTTTGTAAATCTCATCCATTTGCCTCTTGACCCCCCCCCCCTCCCCCCTAACTGGATGTGTGTGTAGTGGGCATGCTGGGGGTGGGGGGTTATGGGGTAATACATGGTACAGCTATGATGTATCATTTATCAAGTCTTATCAATGACTTCTCAAATTTCCTTTGATTGTGTCCTTGTAATGTATTCACTGACTACTTGGTGTATTTCATAAACATCAAAATGACTTCTTTATCGATCAGGCACTAGGGCAGCTGGACTTCTCACACTTCTCACTTGATCACTGGATAAACAGTTACACAATGTTGACATGATATTACCCCATTGGACACAAAATGTTGCCAACATTTGATATAGTCTTACGACATTATGTAACTATTATAAATTCATTGGACTGATTAGAATTTCAGGCAAAATTGAGGGGTGACTGAATGTTAATAGATGTTTTGAATTATTATAGGATTATAACATGCATAGGAATATGTCCAGTGAACAATACTATATAATGTCTTAATGTATTTTTTTTTTTTTTTTTGGAATAGGAGATTAATGCATATTAGTTTGCAAGGACCTTAGAGTTCAACAATCCACAAAGCGTATTGCAAGTATTTTTGTGGACAACGCGGCTGATAATTACTGGTATCCATATGTATATAGCTGTTGACCTATGCAGATATAGTGACAGTTTTTTAATTCTTTTTTGGAAATACATAGGAAATTATATAGCCTGTAAGGGCCTTAGATTGCACTCATCCACAACTGGTATGGAAAAACGACATGCTAAATGTAATAAGTGATTGGAAATTGCAAAATACCGCCAAGTGGTAACAGTAAATTATATCAATGACATATTAAAACAGACAACAGACAGCAAAATTCTTTCACGCAATGAATAAATGAACGGAGAATGAACAATGAAGCATAGCCCAGTTTTCGACACAGCTTCGATTTCAAAACATAAAGCGAAAGCAACGGGGACGAGATTTCTGTGCGTAACGTATTCAGTGTTGAAGCGCAGTTCAAACAATTGTTTGTCCATATTACTTACCAGAAAACAGATGTAACGGGACGAGTACTGTTCATTGTTAAGCTGCCAACAACACCACACGTTCTCCTCCTCAAACTGCAATCCAGCAGGTGGCGCTTCATAAAACGAAGGACGATAACCGCTGGCCAGTTGAACCATAGTCCAGTTGAACGTTGAACCAAAAAGTGGTTCTTTTGACGACCACCGCGGGAAAAACAATAACGAGGGCGGGAAATACGTTGAACCGAAAAACAGTTGAACGTATACTCGGTCGGGAATAATTTTGACCCACACAACAGTATTACGTCTTTCATTTTTGATAACTTCTATGATTGTTTCTGACTGTTGATAGGCTATTTTATGAGCGAAAATAGTAATATGCCATCAAAATAAGTGCATAACAGCGAAGTTTCCCAAATCGACACGCGTTATTAACGACTTGGACATTCAGTTTTAAGCATAACCACATGGTGTATTTAGAAAAGTCTGCAGAATTTAACTTAATATTAATAAGAAAATTACTCCCTGTTCTCAGACATTCATATCCCATTGTTTCGGTCATGTTGGTGTCGTTTTACCATGCACGGAGTTTCATGTGGTTGAACGTATAACCAGTTATAGGTTGAACGTAGAACCAATAATAGGTTCAACGTTTACGCCCAAGCTAGTATCATGTGGTTATACGTAGAACCAGTTATAGGTTGAAAGAAGAACCAATAACAGGTTCAACGTTTACCTTCATGCAAGTATCAATATACGCTTGAATTCGAACTGAAAACGTTCAACCAGATTCCGGGTAAACGTTTACTGTCATTAAAAATTGGTTCAACGTTGAACTGATAACAGGTTGAACATTTACTCCCTGAAATTGGCCGTTTTTACAGTGTGGTATATTCAGCTAATTGGAGGATATCAACTGTTTCTGGACGGTTACCACTTTTTTTCTCGTGATGAAAACCATAAATATGTCATCGAGTGGGATGAGAAAATGCCCCACGAGATGAAATTTGTGTGGTGTTCGTCAAGAAACAGTTGATTTATTTTTATTATATACTTGTGTGGCACTAGTTTATTTATTGTGGATGTTTGGAAACATTAAAATAATTCAGATTGTGTAGGGCTTTTCGACTGACGGTACACTGAAAAGGATACACTAAAACTGGTGTAGTTCGAGTCAATTGCCCTATCAGCGTGACCATAGTGACATGTATTTGTGCGCTAATACCGATATCTTCACTGTTTGGGACGTCATATGTCATAACATCGTCGGCGATTATATGACTTTTTTGTATCATTACTGCCCTAAAAATAACGCTTTATTCATCTGATACTATTCACTATCTCATGACCACGTATATAATAAAATGAGTTATCCAGTGTCGGGAGGTATTCTCCAGGAAACAGGATAAATTCCCGTATCCAACTCCCCAAACCTGGATAAAGAATTTATTTCTACGACCAGCATTTTAAACCCTGGAAAAAGGCGCTGTAAAGTGGGTCTACACTTGCTAACCAAATACGAAAATTTATAATGAAAACGGCTGGAGACTCGTCAATATTTTGAAATATTCAGAATCAAAATAATATGACAAGAAATCTTGATTTTTGCTCGAAATTCTCCGTCAAAAGAATGTACAGCGCTAGGGCTTGATATTCGACTCTTCGGCTGATTGGCCGAGCCGAAGGAGGAGTCGAGTCGGCGAAAAAGACTGCACAGAAAATGTCTGAAAATGGGGGGGGGGCACTTTCCGTCCCCCTGTTGGTTTTTTGTTCGTATCTCCGGAACGACAAAAAAGTGAGAGCTGAAACTCCGTGACTATTTAGATTATCATATTGGGGTCATTTTTATCCTATTTGCATGACCCCTCCCCCAGAGCAGAGGATCATGGGTAAATTCAAAATGGCGGCCATGTGGGGGTACCATAAAAGTGATGTTTTCGCCATATTTCTTCACACAAAAATTACGCAAAAAATCAGCATGTTGATCCAACGCGATTCTATGCACTTACTGAAACCATATGTCTCAGGATCACCAAAAAACACTCCCTGATTTGTTCCCCCTCCCTCCCTTCCACCCATTAACCCTACCAGGCCTGGAGGAGGGGGAGGGGGGCAAAATGGCCCCCTACCAAACTTTCTGCGATATCTCCAGAACGCCAAAAAATAAAGAGCTGAAGCTTGGTGACGTTATAGGTTATCATATTGGGGTCATTTTCAGCCTATTTCCATAACCTCACGAGCAGAGAATCATGGGTAAATTCGAAATGGCGGCCATGTTGGGTACCAGAAAAGGTGATGTTTTCCTCATATTTCTTCAAAATATTTGCTTTTCTGTACGGAAAAGTGGGTAAAATTTATTTTATTTCATATCAGATTATTATTTACTAATTTGTCATGCAATTTTGCGAAGAAAAAACAAAAATGAAAAATTAGAAGATTTTGACCGAAAAATCGTCCAAAAATGTTCTTTTGAAAATGACGTCACAGTGACGTCATCATGGCGGCCATCTTGGATTTTGTTTTACATTTTCTTGTAGAGCTTGACCCAAAGATATAGTGTGGTAAGATTCAGCCCTCTAGCCTTAGCGATGGCGAAAATAACCCCCAATCGCCCAGGCTAGACAGGGTTAAACGTATTTTAAGAATGTTTTCTATCTGCTGAACAGTGTTTTGATTCGTGTAACCTAGAATTGTACACGTCTTATAAGAATGAGAGCGAATATCAGGTGTAAACTCCCACATCATCTTTGTGTTTGTACACCGAGGGGCTTTCGTCGAAGACCCAAGCCGAGTCAAGCATCAGGCAGCTTTCGTGAACTGTTCAAATCCATCAATCTCTACTCTAAGTCACAGTACACCACCTTTCCCCGATATTCCAGTAAGAGTCGGACATATTTTCGGTCAGATTTACGAAGTTGATATACAGCCACAGAACACTCCAGCAGCCATGTTTGTTTTGCATACGACGATTAGATCAGCCAGTGCCGTAGCATACGAGTATTTACCCCAAGGTACGTGGATCTACTGGGAGTAGAAATGAACAGATATCTTCCACAGCCCATCATCGTACATGAATCCCATTTCTACTCAATCATTTCGAACTGCCATTGATTTGTCTTCAAATGAGAATTGTAAATTTGTAAATAGACCCGATACGTCATTGACATCGAATCAACTTGTATTTTATCCAAAATGTGCCATATGTTTGGGTTATTGATTGGATTGGATGGAATGATGCAGTTACGGAGGATGTTGTCACGTCACATAATTGTTGTGTGCTTCAGGTCAACTTGGTTTATTAAAGCTTTTCAAGTATAATATTTTGAATTGAAACGCTAGGAGAGAAATATGCTACTCAGGAAGCAGATTTGCTGTGCTTTTCGTGTATAAAGCTGATTTAGGTCGAGTCTGCGTCCCAGATGAAAAAAGAAAATATTTTTAGAGGGTCCACGAGTGAGCAACATTGCTATTATGACCGTTTTGCGAAATAGATAGATGTTTCGGGAAAAATATAAAACTTTTTCATCTGAGTTGGCCGTGTATATATTACTCGCGCTTTACTTGACCCACTAACCAAAATTCTGTCAGTTTTGAGAAGTTTTTCTTTGAGAAAACGTGATATACTTTAGTCAACTCTTCAGTGTCTTTAAGTCATGGTAAATGCATGCATTTGTATTGCAGTGGGTGACAGTGGCATTTGTTTCAGTGTTCCTTGCCCTTACCAAAATAAAATGTATGGATAATGTATGGAAAATGTATGGCTGGTGTATGGGGTGTATGGGAACTGTATGGATCCTGTATGGAAGATGCATGGGCAATGGTGAAATGGTAATGTCAAATGTCTGGTAAATGTATGGGAAAAACATAGGATTTTCAGAACTGTATGGCAAATGTATGAGAAATGTATGGAAAATGTATGGAACTCTCAAAATTTAAAGTACAATGTATGGAAAATGTATGGCGTGTACTGAAAATACCAAGTCCTCCTTTATGGAAAATGTATGGAGAAAAGTGCAAAAATAAAATTTGTATATGTCATTGTATGATAAGTGTATGGGTTCCTTGAACGTGATAAAACAGTGGTCAAACTCGATGTAAGGCATATGTATGGGAACGCTAAAAAGATGAAAATATTAAAGATTAATGTATGGAAGCTACCTGGGTCTTTTTGAAGACATGACAATCAATGATTTATTTGGCTGTACAATACAGGATTTATTTTGCATTAACAGAGTCAATGTATGTAAAATGTATGGCAAGCTTTCTTTAGATAAAATCGATTAAGAAAATATATGGAACATGTATGGGACTTCTTGAAGATAAGAAAAATGAGAAAGTATTGATATGGGACATTCTTTGCATTCAATAAGTCACTTGATGGGAAATGCATGGCGAGATTTCCTATGAAAATAAAACAGACTGAATGTATGAAATATGTATGGGTTTCTTGTGCTTTGTGGTGAACGCCACGAGTTGAAGTCACAAGCCATTCTCTTAGACACAACGGACGTACCAGTGGCTCTAAACAAATGCTCAGCTGTTCTATCAATTACAGTGCCGTGATCGCCACCCGCGCAACTAGGGGATTTTTAACCTAGGCCTCAATGGAGCGTAACAGGTTTTTCCTAAAAATCTTCTCTCATACTTGAGATATATTTCTACAACTTGGCGAAGTAAAAGATAATACATCCGTTCAAAGTATGTGTTAAAAAATCAGAGCTGAACTAGCCTTTTTCGAAGTTTTTTTCCATTTACTTCTGTGTTAAAATTAGGCTTTTCAGAGGGAGGAAAATCACCAGTGACGTCATTGTATCATAGAGAATTGCTGAACGAAAAGTCTGGTTCCCAATCCACAATTCTCAGATAGAAATGAAGGGAACCAGTCTGAAAACAAGTTCAACACAGAAGTGTGATGCTGTCACGTTGTACCATCGCTATAAGCCACATTCTGTTATAATGAACAATCACCTATAGAATATAGGCAAAAAATGCAACCCATTCATAACACTTTCAATAAAGTCTCCCCAAGAACTATTTTAACCGAAGCACGCAGTATGGACTGATTCCAGAAATTTTGACAGTGAACAGTCACGCGGTAAATTTCCAAAATAACAACAACAACATAATTTCAACAACAGTCGTGGCGATGTTACAATTTCATGGATATGATTATTCAGACCGAAGAGGCATCAGAAAGACGAAGAACAATCAAAGGCGGACAATACAGGTACGTATTCTGATTTCCTGATGTTTCTCTGATCGTTATTTACTTGAATTGAAACAACAACAACCGCCACGTCATCGTCAGATCGTTGAAATATAATTATGTATCTCATGATCTTACTCCCGACCCAACTCAACTGTTGTGAAATGTACGGATTATTTTTTTATTTCGAGCTATAAAAGTCATCAGCTATACTCTGCGGAAAGGACCGGGGTGATCATTATTTAATCAGTTGTTGAGATCTATCGGTAAAATTATCCACTTGTAAAACCTGAACATCAGAACATGTCAGCAACTCGATCTATATATTCCCCGCCCCCCAACCCCACTCATCATGATCATGCACTTATCATGCACTGCCCGGGACGTATTCCACCTTTCCCCTCCAGTAGCTCCCGTCCAATTTCCACAGGATATTCTCCAAGGAAAATCCCCCCCCCCCACCTTTCAAGCTATTAGAGCCACGACTATCAACACTTTTAAATCGTATATAGACCACCACCTCCGCACAGTTAGGGGTCTTTAAAAGCCTTATTTAGGCTTCCTACCCCAGAAGATTCAAGGTAAATTCAAGGTAAATTCAAGACATGATGATGTACGGTAAGTTCGTTTACCATCACCATTCACCCTGCAGAAGATTAGTGTTATTACTTTCGTTCTGCAGTGCCCTTCAAAATCTTACTCTGTTCCGAGTGGCGAGGTTCTGTATGGCAAACTTGCCTCTGGGGATCGCCTTTGTTTTCCAGATGCCAGGTGATCTCGAGGCGAAGCCTGGCTTCGCCATGGGACCTTGCTACTCTATCTTCACAAGCCCAGGTAAATCCTAAATCCTTGCAGAGGGTTTACCTGGATATTTTTGGTGATTCAAAAGAGTTTTTGAGTTGTTGCCTCTATTATACAACCTCATACATTTCATCCCCTGCACTTGTTTTAAATTAGCATGTCGGTATCTCACCTCAAGCCTACGGTTTGACTTCCGATGACGTTTTCAGTCCAACATCAAAGTAGTTTGGCCAGCAATGGAATTCGAACATGTCACATCTCATAACTCACAGCGGATTGGTGTAATGAGCTAGCTTAGCACGTTCACTGATTGGTTTGATTTAGAGGAAACCCCTTCATCTATTTATATCCACAACTGCTATATGAGTATCAGCTTACTAACCAAGCCAGAGTATCGATCTTAACAGATCGATCGATACACTCACTGGCTCACAAGGATGCTCTACTCCAGAGAGAGATCGATCTTTGTTTCTGGAATTCAGAGCGTCATAATAAATAAGCATATGAAAAAGTGAAAGCTATGACAACCCAAATTTTCCTTCATACCAGGCCGTACATAACACATTAGTATTTTATGGAAATTCTGCCTCTTTTACCCTACATTGCAGACACCTTAAACCCACTGTACTGGTGTGCTGTTGCAAACAGACCTAGGCCAATCCAGGTTTGATTTTGACTGGGTTAGCACAGATATGGACAAATATTAAGTTTACTAATATCTGACATTGTCAATCAATCACAACACCAGAATTGTGTCAATGTTTACTGTTGACTTTGGTAAATGCACCTCATTCCCATTCCATTCCATGGCCAAATTCAACTTTTTAATTACCCTTTAGTGTTCATCTGTTGCGAGCAATCATCAAGGTAAGTTCGAAATGTTGATTTCCCACTCACTCCTGTCATGCCTTTAACAGCATGCATGCAGAAGTCTGACATTCCCTATATACCGACAGGTAGACACATGTACCATCACTGCATGGCATCAGATCCTGCAGTTGGACGGTGTGACATTATTGATGTTCAGTTATGGATCTGGAGTGGGGGGGGGGAGGGTTACAGCTGAACCACTGGTAATTATAATGCATCTCTCTGTATCTTGTAACAAAAACAACTGATTTTCCTCATCTAGGCTAATTAAAGCACAGTAATTGGACAGTTTGAATTCACTGAGATTATCATATCCATCATATCCATGGTAGCAGAGTTAGATACAGGGTATCATAGCACCCTTAAAAAGGACACAACTATAAATCAAATGACCATTTTTCCACAAGATTGACCTGGGATGTTGTGCACACCGCAGGTCATGGTAAGAATAAGCCTCACGGCTCAGCCCCTCAGAGAGCTTGTCGTAAGAGGCGACTGAGGCACCTGTGGGGTTCCCCGATGTGAAAAAGAATTGGCCCCCACCCATGTGGTTCCTGGGTGGGAAAAGGAATAGAACCCAACGCCGTGAGATGACTGAAATATAGTTGAAAGCGACGTTAAATCATATTCATTCACTCACTATAACTACATGTACATGTATTTCACCCTTCTTAGCCTGGCCATCAGTTCTTAGTGGTAGTTATCGCAGCAGTTCCTCAGCTTATAATCACTTTTCAGAAGAATATACTAAATTGGCAAACATCTTCACACACCAAGTCGAACACTTTGCCTAATCGCCTTGACAGTTAGTGGGCTATTACAGTTTCTCTTCAGAATAAAATTTTGGTGATGTCATAGCTGGTGATGTCTCCATTTTCGGAGAGACTCGAACAGAAATTAGTGACCGTGTGTGACATATTAAAAATTCAAATTTGATTGAATTTTTCAGTTTTAAAAGTGATGCAACCAACCACTGCATGTCATTATATTTGGAGTTCATAGAAAAGCCTGGATGCCTGGTGGTGTTGGCTATGACAAAACCTGCCTTTCTGGGTTGAAGAATTTATCCATTCAGTAGGTCAAGGGAAATGTTAGTCAAGTATTTACCTTGATAAGTGAAGATGGCAAAATGCAGAAATTTGGCTAACTTGCATGACTTGGCTGATATGGCCAGTAAAGGCTGATTTTTGTACTGCAGTTTGACTTTTGTCATACATTATGATTATTCTGAATAGAGAGAACACCCAATAAGAGGGAAGACCTCAATGTTTATGACAATGATACAGACTCTGACTGTAAGCTTACTTATATAATATTGGGTGAACTGTGGGCAACAGGAATGTGATATGTTATAAGCAAAACGAGGAAAATACTGGGTGAATTTACTGGCATTTATAAATTTGTGATCATGGCATTCAGCATATTTAGTTAACGCCAAAGAAAGAAAACCTTTTGTTTCAACTCTTAAGTGGTGCAGTGATGTGACTTTTCCATTTGTTAAATCATAGTATTAGTAATACCTAGAATCTTGACGAATACTTTTGAACAGCTAATACCACATTAGAGGCAAACATGACAACTACAAAATTGATATCACGTGTTTTCATCAAGGGAGACAACTTTGCTCAATGCTGATTTTTCTTTCCAAAAAAAAAAACATTTTGCGGGCATGGACCAGCAATGTTGTAACACATGGATTGGGATAATATATAACCTGCAGAATTGCCTAGTTTCTCTTGATTCTGCAATGAACTGTAGGCTACTGAATAAATTGTAAAAAATCATATGCCATTGAGACGAGATATTTCTGTATTTTGATCTAGTCAAATCTATATGTATGGTCAAGTAAAAACTTGTTCTGTCAGACTTGTATTGAAAGTTTTCATAGTCATGCTCTTTGAAATGGATTTTGTAATTGAGAGAATTTATTTTCATCTCTTTCAGATGATCAATTTCAAAGGAATTCAGGGATGTACTTTTACCAGGAAAACAAGTTTGCTATTCAGGTGTCCAGTTCTGTCAATGAGATTCTGAAACTGGCAACAAAGTCTCTCTTCACAAAAGAGGAGCTTGGGTCTTCAAATTTCACAGGATTTCATGGGAAGACTCCACTTATCCCAAAGTGGCAACAATAGGACAGGTATGATTTATATATTGATTACATCAGGGAAGTTTGTTGAGTCCAACTATACAGCAATAATAACAGCAGTACAGTTTCAGTACATTTCTACCAATGTACTGAAATAGATCCACACTGAAACTGTAACAGTATTAAAACATTACAGGACTGACTGCACTGAAATCATACAGTACTCAACTAGTACTGAAATGTTAGTCAGTACTGTACTATTTCAGTACAGTGTGACGCACTTAGTGCATATAGCCTACAACACAAGGTTATTTCATGGATAATAACTTCTTTAGTGCTGTCGAGCTGACAATCAACTTGGAGATAATTCCAACTTTTAATCAGTTTTTAAACGTTAAGCTCCACAGCGGTGAAGAAGTTGTTATCCATAGAATAGCCATGTGATGTCATTGCTTGCAAGTACACTCACTAAAGAGCCAGGATTTTTTATATGGGTATGCATTCGGATATCACACTGCATGTTTCAATGCCAGTATAAATGCCGCCACAGCCTAGTCCGAATGTCTCTTCGTCTGTGACCTCATCATGCACATCTGTTCTATAATGAGCGCCTCATTCAATTTCCTACCCTCCGAGCAATTATGCTTGCCCCAGTTCCCCGTGGTTTATGACCTCATCATGCACATCTGTTATAAAATGATACACCTCATCCCATTTCCTACCACTCCATCCCCCCTCAAATATGCTTGCCCTAGTCTCCTGTAATTTATGCGAAGTGTTCATTTGTTAAAGAGTGCACCAAGGTTTGAAAACTACGGGCATGGCGGGTGCACATATATATACTCAGGTTATATATATATTTTAAGTTACTGAATAATAATGATAGTATCTGACCAAGTCGGTATCATTTGATTAGTGGCTGATGTCCACAGCTTCTCGATCTCATCATATGTCTCCTGAACAAAAGCCCGCCCAAACCCCTGAAGCCTCAAATATTTCAGGAGCTCACCTCATGCTACACTCATTCAACCCATCCACTACCTTGGAAACATGTTTCTACCCCTGGGGCACTGAGCCCCACCTTCTAATTCTATCTCCGCAACCCAGCCTCGCTCAATGCTATACCCTTAAATATTATGGGAGCTCAGATCATAATACACTTATTCAACATATCCACCACCCTCAGCAACATGTCCCCACCCCCAAGACACCAAGCCATACCCTCTATCTCTCAAACTAATCTTCGCCCGACCCTGTACCCTCATGTTCTTGGAGCTTACATCATGCTACATGTACACTTATTCAATCACTCCACTCGGGAGCATGTCCTAAACTAAGCCTCATCCAACCCTATACCCGAAAATATTCTAGGAGTTTACTTCATGCTCTACCCTCGGCATCATGACCCAACTGTAAGGCACAGAGCCCAACCTTAAGAGGATAGATCAACGAATGGGTGATGCAGTGCCAGGACTTGATTGTTTTCTTTTTGCTGAACAAAATTGATCTCTCACACTTTCAGGATGCATTACAAGCCGGAAATGTGTAGACGCCAGCAGAGGTAGAACCAAACCATCTCAGAAGAAAAAACAACAGAAGCCATCAAAGTCACCTGCCTCGGTTCCCTTTCGCTCATCATCCATAAAGGCAGTCGCCACCCAGAAAAAGGGTACAAGACACCTAAGATCCTATTCAATTGACGGACATCATCAGATTCCAGTAGCGATGAATCTGGAAGTGCATCCAACAGTGCATACTCAGTGTGAGACTTTTATGGATAAAACATGGGACTGTACAAGCATAACTGTGGTGATTTAATGAAGTTGCTTTTTTTTGTACTATATAAATTCATCCTCAGCGGATCCACTTATTTCATTTTTTTTGCTAAATATAAAGAGACACAAGACTGGATTCCCCTTCAAGATCTTCGGAAATGACATTTCCACTTTGTGGAGGGGACATGTGCTTTTAGTGTTTTTGAAGTGGACAACTTCCTTGTCTGGTTATTAGAGGGTTTGCCTCAGCAAGCAGATGGATATTCTTTTACCCTGACTACGATGGATGTAAATACTTGTGTGTGTCCTGGCGGTTGGGGGGGGGAGGGGCATTATAATTGGGAGTCGGTTCATGGCCACCAGTCATTTGGAAGTCACCAAGCAATTCAAAAATGCCGGTGAACAAGTATACATGTGTTCGAATAAATATTTGAGTAAATAAGATTTTCTAGTGTTTTCTTCATATGCGAATACCACTTACCCCAGATTTATATTGGCCATAAGTTCGATTGCAGTTTGTGCATACAGTATGTGACATATTTTCATGTGAGGCAATGGGTATATGCTGGGTATGTGGATGTGCCCATACGTATGCCTTACAGGTATGGGTCCGACCATGCAACTTGTATGGGCATGTATGGGGATATCAATTTTCCATACACTACCCATACATAATTTTTGTTATTTGGACTGTCCCATGCACGTGGGATATGTATGGGCTCTACCACACATCTTGTATGGGCATGTATGGGGGATGCAATTTTCCATGCGTTACCCATACATGATCTTTTGATATACAGATTGGCCCATACATTTGCCGTACATGTATGGATGCTACCATAAATCTTGTATGGGCATGTATGGGAAAAGCAATATTCCATACATTACCCATACATAATCTTTTGATCTACAAACTGGCCCATACATTTGCCATACATGTATGGATGCTAGCATACATCTTGTATGGGCATGTATGGGGAAAGCAATATTCCATACGTTACCCATACATGATCTGTTGATATACAGACTGGCCCATACATTTGCCGTACATGTATGGATGCTACCATACATCTTGTATGGGTATGTATGGGGAGAGCAATATTCCATACGTTACCCATACATAATCTTTTGATATACAGACTGGTCCATACATTTGCCGTACATGTATGGATGCTGCCATACATCTTGTATGGGTATGTATGGGGAGAGCAATATTCCATACGTTACCCATACATAATCTTTTGATATACAGACTGGTCCATACATTTGCCGTACATGTATGGATGCTGCCATACATCTTGTATGGCCATGTTTGGTGAAAGAAATTTTCCATGCGTTGCCCATACATGATCTATTGATATATGGATATATCCATGCATATTCCACACATGTATGGGTCTGTATGGGGAAACACTTTCCATACATTACCCATGTAAAATCTTTTAAATGGACATTGTCCCATACATTTGCCAGACACGTATGGAATCTACCGCACGTGCAGGGGAGCCTTGTATGAGAATTACCTGGGTAATCTTGTATGGGCATGTATGGGAAAAACACTTTTCCATACACTACCCATGCATGATCTTTCAAACTATGGATTAACCCATACATCTGCCAGACGTATATGTAATGTACCATTTTGCCAGGAGAAGAAATTCTCCATACAGTGCCCATGCATGATCTTTATCTAGGTGAATTATTCCATACATCTTCCATACATGCTGGGGAACAATGTATGGGAATTGTATGGACTGCCTCGAAAGAGTGACGTGAAGAGACTTCCCATGCGCTGCCCATACATATAACTTTAGAATAAAATTTGTGCCATACATTTCCCATACATGTCCATAGTTGCCAAATGCGGAGGCGTTTTTATTTTCAATACATCCATATATTTCCCATACATTTTTAGGTTAACAGTCCCCTTTTAAAATTTTTTCAAGTTGATGTATGGGGTATGTGCGGAAAATTGCTTTTACCATACATTCCCATACCCATGCATTTTCCATACGTTTCCCATACATTGTCCATACATTTTTTTTTGGTAAGGGTGTGTCAGGATAATGATTCAAATCAACAACGATATTTCTATTAGATAATTAGTGTGATAAATAAATGGTGGTTTAGGCATTTTTCTTTTAGTTTTATGGCTTGCATGTGAAATGAGCGACAGAACTTGAAACAAGTATGATAAATTTTCTTTGAATTTCTTGTTATTGGAAAAAATATCATACGACTCGGAAATCGTGAAACATATTATCAGTAGTTATCATCTCTTCACACCAGTAAAATTTTGTTGAATTCATTGCACGTTGTGCGAAAACAAAACTGCCATAATCGAGAGCGACCATAATATCAAGTCCACCTGTAATTCTGATTGATTCCCATATGAATTGAAGAATATTGGCGAGCTACATGTAATATACATAGGGCATTGGTGTTGACATTGTTCAAGTCTATCAGATGTTCGTGAGATATGGAGAAGCATGACCCGTTGCAGAACACATTATTTAGATATACATGTAGCTATTTTTATTTAACCCTATCTGACCTGGGCTGATTGGGACTGTCCATGCCTGAGGCGGGCTCATTCTCCCACTCCGTCTAAATATTATAAGTTATACCAGTGTCTTGCGTTGGTATACAGGCTGATATTTCGTCTCGAAGATAAATATTTTCACTCGTCCGAATTGAAGAGCTATTTTCCTGGTTGTTTTAACATATATCACCAACTCGAAAGAAAAACAGGCATATAACCACAGTTGCCTGGCCTGTGGGATATTTGATGGTCGATGTCTACGTATAATGTTTTTTTCAAAAAATTATGAAAATTAATAAATATATATATATTTTTTTAATCGATTTTAAAAAAAAATATTTTTTCTAAGTGTATTTCTCTTTCAGCTTTGGCTCAGTTAAAGTCATTCCGTGTAATGTCAAGGTGAGTTGGTACAGTTTTTAATTATCTACCATACCCTGTCCTCTATAACATAGAATAAAAGAGCTCTTTTATTCTATGTCATAGAGGGCAGGGTATGGTAGATAATTAAAAACTGTAGTAACTCGGCTTGACATTATAGGGAATGACTTTAATTGAGCCAAAGATGAAAGAGAAATACACTTAGAAAAAAATATTTAAAATAAAATCGATTTAAAAAAATATATATGTTTATTAATTTTCATGATTTATTGAAAAAATTTATACGTAGACATCGGCCATCCAATATCCCACAGGTCGGGCAACTGTGCATATAACTCAACGTTGAACAACGTAAGCCATCGTGAGTCGGACAGCAGCTTCGATCTCTTTTCGATCTGTTCCGCGATGAACAATAAACTGGATGAAATACTTAGCTGATATTCTGACGTTCCTGTTTATGTGGCATATAAAGCTTTGGATGATAATTTATTCCTACGAAGTAGGCTACAGATCGCAAATTGTCCGGTAATGAGTGAGTGAGTGAGTGAGTCAGTCCATCCGAATCCTTTCGTCGGCAAAATAAGGAGAACCGTTAACATTAGAACCTTGATTTTTGGCATGAACGTGCATTAGGGCATTGTTACCAGCAAGTTCTGAGCTGATCGAATTCTGATGAAAATTTAATTTATAATTATTTTTTTATTATTTATTGATGACTCGAGTGCACTGTCATGCCCATCGGGAACCCTTGACTGTACGCTTCACTGTGACTTTTAAGCGCCTGGGACTAACTTCGGCCGCCCAGCACTAAAGCAAAAAAAAAAAAGCACTCGAAAATATCAGTAACTTTAATGGTACTTGCCAAAATATGTCGGCATTATACGTTACCAGGTAGCTCCGCCATGTTTTCCCTAATAGTCCACGCCACGCTTCCCGAGCTGTATATGCCACGATGCATGAAGGAAGCAAATCATTTTATCGGAGAATGGAGGTTGTTATTTCGTCTGCTGCGAAGTTTTACCGAGCCACGAGTATCACTTTACATGTACATGTATTTTATAAATCATTGTTAGAAGCGCCAAGCAACTTTGAAAAACTTCTTCTCACAGAAGCGTCAGGGTATTTGTTGGCTTTCGGTGGTCGTTGTTGTTGTTCTAAGACGTCAGCTTCCAAAATATATTTTAATTATATCTACATGGCAGTGTGACTAACGTCACAGGACCTACGAAGTACAGTAGGCATTAGGACTCGAACGCGAACTGAACTCTTGGAAATCCCCACCCCCAGTTGAAATCCTGCCTATATTAAGATGGACACCGCCCAAGTCAGAATCGCCAGTGATTTTCATCAAAAATCACCAGAAATTTTCATCAAAAGTAGGTCAGCTCAGAACTTGTTGGTAACAGTCTCCTAATGCGCCTTCATTCCAAAATAAATAACACTCGCCGATTTAATTTTACAATTTTTTAATTAAAGGAAACAGATTGAATAATATAGGTTCAGTAGATTTCAAGCTCTACGTGTGAAAATACATTTACATCTCTTTAATGGTTTTCAGTGCCCTTGTACAGGATCAAACAACTTTTGAATCACATTATTTTCCCAACAATACAACAAATTTTTATATATAGTACTATAGTAGAAAGGTAGCATTTATGTAGTTTACGGTAATTCAACTCAAGACCAACACCTTCTATGCACAAGATAATAATGATTCTATGTCATTCTCCTGAGCATAACCGGTACAAAGACGAGTAAATAGCGTCTCTATATCACGTTGTTTTCTAGATATATGAGACAACACATTTTGGGCATCGGCAATCTGATGAATGTACTATTCCGGTTTTCTTGTTTCACATTATATTCTATGGCGGTTGATCGGTGATGTTCTTCATTGATAAACGTTAAACCACCTAGCTTTAACTAATTCTGCTAGGCTGTCTTCATTCAGACTGTACAGCCTACACAGTCCACAGAAAATACACCGCACATTCTTGTACTCCCAGCCTTATCACATTTGATGGCAAGTTTAGCGGGCTGTTTAATGTCTAAGCTAGGAAATGTTCCAGGGTAGTTGACAGGCATGCAATAATATACTATAGTATCTGCTATACAGGACACCGACCACTGTAATTTGATGTGACAAGCAGCACGAGTAGAAACCAGCCTTATCTCAGTGGGCTTGGATATAAATCACTGTTAAAAACCACAAGGCTCGGATAGAGCCTCTCTCTGTGTTTGTTCCAAGGACAAGCCTTAATGACTTTTAAATCCACTGATAAGGCTTCATGGTCATAAAAGGAACATGATACTGTTAAAGGCCACATGGATGGTATGTATCTATAACAATATACTGAAGTGTTAATTATAAATCTAATTTTAATCAGAATTAATTCAGATCAGAACTTGCTGGTAACAATGCCCTAATGCACGTTCATGCCAAAAATCAAGGTTCTAATGTTAACGGTTCTCCTTATTTTGCCGACGAAAGATTCGGATGGACTGACTCACTCACTCACTCACTCATTACCGGACAATTTGCGATCTGTAGCCTACTTCGTAGGAATAAAAAAAGCACACATGCACGCTCGTACGTCGTAATCAGTCTATTAGATCTACATGTACTATGAGATATCTATAATATGGCTAGTTGAACAGTACACTTGAATCTAGTATTAAACTGGAGATTCTGGAGTAATCTATTTTTAGCCTCACTGTAATGTTGACACACATGCCGAGAAAACAGGGCTTGGATTCAAGACAGACCCCTAATCACATGTGGTGGTATCCATTTACAGAGCGCGTGGCGGTGGTATAAAAATACACCATATTAAGGCGACCCTATTCCGATGAAGACTGATACCCTGGCCTGAGCCAGAAACACACGGCCCTATCAAGCTGAACTTTTAAGGTCAAATCTTCAGATTCTAAAACATAGGCCTACAATTTAGTAATAGTTAAATAACCTTCAACCACTCTTCCTGCTTTCTTATTCCGATCATGTGAGGCTGGACTATTTTCAATGTGATCATCGGGGCATGTCTGGATTTTGTCACATTTGCGAATCACAGAACAACAATATGCGATTTGATATTTAGAAGACGGAGTAATATCTGTACCTATTACGATATTACTCCCATTACAAAATGAGATTAAAAAAAATTAGAACACAGATTTTATAATTACCTATCATTGGGTATTAGTGAAAAGGAATACGGTAAGGACAAGTATGTTAAAATAAAAATGTGAGGCTCTGTTTTGTAATATTAATTTTAGCTTACGGAACTCGAACATGAAGTTAACGTAGTATAGAAAATAATATTAGCATCATCCTTGACATAGTACAAATGTGTTCGAACAGACACCCTATATGTATCCTATCACTGCAGCATTTTGCCGTTATAATATAACCATCATATATGTTGCTGGTATTACCGTTAGTATTAGCACAACTGTGCTCCTTTATATGTTGCTTGTATGTTGGATTTATCTAAAGTTGTGCAATAATGATTGTTTGACTGATTGATTATAGTATAAGATGGACAGCATTTCTTCCACTCTGCATATAGGCCTAAGGGGGGGGGCAGAAACGTTATTGTACCGTACTAAAAGTACACACTCCTCCCCACCCGTCATGCACACTTCTGGTATTTTTATATATATAACAGTAATTTGCACACTTATTGGCTTCAGTCTTTCATTCTTGATCTTCACATTTTCATCATCA